>JBBDGP010003206.1:672500-912128 GCA_037952835.1 Lithobates septentrionalis | reverse complement strand
TCTAATCTCTGGGCACCACTGACATAAAGGAGGTGGCTCCTGTACAACAGAAAGTAAAAGAACGTCCAGTGGACAGAGAGTGCCCTGACGTGACATCTTCCACACATATATAAATACAGAGACAGGTATGCTGCGCACAGCTCTGCATTGGGGGGCTGCACTGTGCCCAGATATCAGAGCAACCTACAACGATTATAGCTATGGTACAAACGTTCTCCTTCCCAAAGCCTAGCTAGGGTTGTATATGATTAGAAAAAGATAGCAGTCTGCGGATGTAAATGCTGGACAGCCGACATTAGCTGAAAAACAAGTCATAATAGTACATCTCTATAATGCTTGAAGATACATGAGCTTAATCCGTCTATTACATGCTAATTATATATATATATATATATATATATATATATATATATATATATATATATATATATATATATATATATATATATACTTGTCACCCTCTATTTTTCAATAATGTCTGATAAATGTGAAAGTTCTGTGCAAAAAACCTTCATCAATCCTTAATATTAAAAAAACAGTAATAGATATCATGTGAATCACAAGTGTTATAGCCCTGCCGAGGATATATCGTGTATATATTTATTCATGTTGTAATATATATTTATTTGATTGTATTTATTAATTGGTAAACATCCATTCCACTCTACTGAGAAGATGTCAGTGCCCTCTGTGTATTCGGTTCTATAGGATCGAAGTTAACGCTTTTGTTGCTGGCAGGGCCATCTTTTCACAGCTGAGAAGTTTGATGTTCCCATTATAGTGCAGCTGTCACGCTTAACAAAAAAATGGGGGTGGCGTTTAATCTGTTTGCCCCCTTTTTTTTATTTTTGTTATTATTATTATTATTATTGTTATTGTTATTATTATTATTATTTTAACCATGATGTTCCAGGACTCGTTATCACCCTGATTTCTATTCATTTCACATACATTATTAGGTTCAGGGGAAATTCCTGTCTGGTATATGTGACCCTTTTAGTAAACACAGGCTAGGGGAATGAACATAAATTCATTATGTGCATGGGGTGATGTAACAAGGTGGGCTCTATAGGTTATACTATACATAATTAGGTATTATAGACCTGGAGATACAGAATGATCTGGTAAAATGGCGATAAGAGAATCTGTGTTGTAGCTTGACATGGCAATCAATAGATTGTTTAGGCAATTCAGCATGCTAGGTGAAAGCAAGGATTTATATAAACTTTATGCATTCATTAGGGAGGGGATATCCTGTATAATTCTGTATATAGATTGACATATATATATATATATATATATATAGATATATATCTATATATATATAGATATATATCTATATCTATATATATTTACATAACATGCTTTCTCCGACACCTGTCTAGCTGACACCTTTGTAAATCAGTGATTACTGCTACATAAGGAGATATTTGCTATGCTAGTAAAACCATACAGGTAACGTGCAAATAATGAGATAGGTTTAAATAAATCAGCTGAGGCACAGAGGGATAAAAGTAATTGACTTCATTTCACTGTTTTAATGGGTTAACATGAGAAATCGATATGTAAATGTGTTGTTGAATGCAGGAGGGATGGAAAACTCTCTTTGGGGTCTGGAAGTGTAAGATGAATCAGTGTGGGCATTATGTAATTTAGTTATGTTATGTTAGGTCAATTAAGAATCTGATAATCCATGAGATGGATAGCTTGGCTGGAGAAGAAATTGTGGCATATGACTGATGACAGTCAATAATAATTACTTATAAACTGGATTTTTCAGAGAGCTCCGTTCTGTTAGAATCTTTCTATTATACCGTTTCTTTTGCTAATTTCACCGATGCTTCTGCTGAAACTAATGGAATGATGCACAAAGCAAGGGCAGACGGAATCCTAGCCAAAATATGAGAAGGGAAGGAAGGAAGGGAGTATGGAAAAAGGGGAGAAAAAAGAAAGAGAGGCATTGACAAAGGAGGAATGGAAGAAACTAAAAAAAGACAATGATAAGAGAGAAATGAAGAGCAGCAGAAACAATCAAAAAGAGTGAGAGAAGTAAGGAAAGAGGGAAGGAAGGTAGCAGGAGGGAAGGGTAAAAGGATAAGCAAAGGATGGAAGAGAATGCACAGAAAACAACCAAAGAGAAAGGAAGGAGGAGAGGAGGGGAAGAAAAAATGGAAGAAAAAAAGAGCCAAGGGAAGCAAAGGAGAAAGAGAATAACAAGGGATGGAAGGGAATGCAAAGAAAACAATCAAACAAAGAGGAAGGAAGAAAAGAAGGAAGAGCAAAGGAAACAATAGGAAAGAAAGAAAGAAAGAAAGAAAGAAAGAAAGAAAGAAAGAAAGAAAGAAAGAAAGAAAGAAAGAAAGAAAGAAAGAAAGAAAGAAAGAAAGAAAGAAAGAAAAACAAAGTGTATACAGTGTATAGCAGAATGTGTGTGTATATGTAGTCATATAGCCATGTATAGATAGATAGATAGATAGATAGATAGATAGATAGATAGATAGATAGATAGATAGATAGATAGATAGATAGATAGATAGATAGATAGATAGATAACATAGCAGAATGTGTGTGTAAACATGTCGTATAGCATAGAGCCATAGTCACTGTTAGGCTGCTATATCTGTATGGAAAGAAAGAGAAAGAAAGAAAGAAAGAAAGAAAGAAAGAAAGAAAGATAGATAGATAGATAGATAGATAGATAGATAGATAGATAGATAGATAGATAGATAGATAGTCGGTTAAACACTTCTAGAACAACACAGGACTTTTGTTATCCTGGCTAGTGATCATTAGAATCGTGTAATTGAATTAAAAATCCATCCAAAACGGTACACTGGTAAAAAAAAAAATAAAAGGGAAAGAATGGAAAGTGAAATTTTTGATATAGTTGAAAATAACTTTCAATAAACATCTTCTCGTGTGAAAATGAAAGTAACTCTCCTCCATTTAACCATAGAAGACAATAAATCTAATTCACCCATTGATTTTTCTTGCCCGAATGAAGTGCTACGTGCAGTGGTGACAGGGCTCCTTTGCCTAATGTGCTTCTTGGAGGTCTTCAGTATCAGCGCTATGAATACTGACTATAGAGTTCCCTGATCAGAGACCTGCAATCCTACAAATTTACACATTTTAAGAGAGAACATATATATTTACAGAATTTATATAGCGCCAACAGTTTGCGCAGCGCTTTACAACATGAGAGCAGACAGTACACTTACAATGCAAATCAATACAGGAGGGATCAGAGCTTACAATCTAGAAGATATATGTATATATATATATATATATATATATATATATATATATATATATATATATATATATATAAAATATTGTACAGGAAAACAAAATACCATTTTGGGATAATATGCTATGGTACAGCACATACACGTATGTCATATGTGTTGACATTGTAGTGCATATTGTGTGTATTAAAATGATCCATTTTGTGAATTCCATTCTTGGTAAGAAAAAAAAATGTCAGTCACTTTGGTGCAGTACATACTGTACACAATTACTAAATAAATAATGCTAAACAGTTCTAAAAAAATTATTTTTAAATGATGTTAAAAAAAAATAAACGCTTCTCTTTACTTTGCAAGTGTTAATTGCCAAGGCAGATTTCCTGACTCTTAATGTGTTTACCTTAGTAAATCACTGACTATAAATGGATTTGGATCCAGCTTGTGTGGGTGAAATAACAATGAAATCGATGCACAGTTTCGCTGTGACACTGCCTTTGCCTTACTAAAAACAAATAAATCCCTCTACCTACCCTAGGTACCCTTGTATGGGATGTTTGCAGTGCTTATCCTTTTGTATCATCCCACAGATTACAAAATATGAACGATTAGGATAGGAACACAGCAGATTAGACTGGCATTCATTATGAGTGACATTTTTAACTTTTTGGTGCTGTCAATCTTCTCGTATTTAAACAATGATACGGACACTTGTTTAGTAAGTAAACTACACAGAGCCTCCTGGCAACGCCATCCCTTATTTGTTCTCAGTTACATTGTATCAAATGTATCATTGTATCATTGTGTGCATACAGTTAGTGCAGGTCATCAGTGGCCGAGGACAATTGGCCCAAGCTAGGGGCACTGCATGCGTGTCTGTCCATCTTTCTATCTATTCATCTATGTATGAAGGGTTTAGGGGTTTATACAGCAGTAATAATTATCTCAATTTTCTCGACATATACCCGTTTTTATAAATGTAAGAATGAAGAAATCCGAAGAAAATGAGAGAATGAAGAAAAAGTAAGAAAGAAAAGGTGTATTTATTTACTACATATATAAAAACATCAACTATAAATGTATATAAAATAGTTTAAAAAAAGTTGAGATATATTTGTTTCAATGTTATTACTATTATTTATGTAAAATAGTAAATAGATTTTATAAATGTGTATATATAATAAGATAGATAGATAGATAGATAGATAGATAGATAGATAGATAGATAGATAGATAGATAGAAGCATTTTTAATAAAATACAATTAATGTAGTTTTAAAAAGAGTATCGTTTTGAGAAGCATTTTTAATAAAATACAATTAATTTATGTCTATGGGGTTTGTTTTTGCCTTGCCTGGTTGTAAAGTGATTTTTTTCGCTTTACAAAAAAAAAAAAAAAACACTATAGAAGTATATTTTGTGAATAAAAAAAATAGTTCAACAATTTTATCTCATTTTTGTGCACTAGTTTTATCTCATTTTAAGTATTTCATGTTTTAAATTTCCAAATATTAAAAATTAGTAAAATAACTAGCATTTCGGGATACATGCACTCTTTCCGTTTCTTTAGTCCATGCACTGATTTTTACAGTCACTTTGCTTTTAGAAAGTCCATTTGCTTATACTTTTTGTTCTATCCTATTCTTCTGCTATACATTTTGTTCATGCATCTCCATTTTGTGTATTATTTGCATTTATGAAAAATTAAAAAAAAATGACTATTGATCTTGTTTTTGTTTTGTATTCCATCATTAACATCATTAATACAGGCTATCAATAACTCTGTCGTTTGCAGCATAGCTTCACGGTATTGATCCATCCAGCTATTCATCTTTGCCATACAAGACATGGAATAATTTTCGCATTACAGTACCCTGGATTTGCTTTTAATTCATATTTAAAGCTGCAACCGGCCCCGTGGAGCTCTCTGTGCAAAGACTAGAGGCGCCTAATTAATAATAACTCAGAAACTAAGGAAGGCTTCACTGTGTAAATAATTAATACAGGCATCTATGTCTCTTTCAATATTACTACTTTAAAGTTTTCAACTTACTAGGGACAAGATCGTCTGCCGTTTAGATGGGCAGGGAGCATTACCTACTACTGATCATACACTTTGGTGTGTGTGTGTGTGTTGGTGTGTGTGTGTGTGTCCATTTTATTCTGCAGGAGGGTTGAATATGCACAGTAGTTATCTTCTTTTATGCAATATATACAACTTTTTTTATTTCATATATACAATAAAGAAAAGTAAGAAGGAAATCTAGATGTACATTGTGGAGAGATTAGCATAAAAACCTTGCCAGCTAAGCAGATTTTCATACAGGTAATGCTGTCCAAAGGTGTGTTTTCTTACTGAAGAACGCATATTTGTATTCCTATTGTAAATAAACTCTGTTTGTGTGTGTGTGTGTATTTATCAAATGTGTGTGTGTGTCTGTGTATTTTGCTTTTGTGTTAGTTAACAAAAAATGAATACATTCATTATATATAAAGTCATATTATAATAAGTCAGCAATGAGGGTAAGTGTGCTGCATGATCATATCATATCACAGCTACACTCAACCATAATAATTTAGGTGTGTGTACGTGTGCATTTTGCCCCTATATTAAATAGAAAGAGTGCACATGTATAATACATGACATTATACTTGGTGTGATTGTAGCCACATGACATTATAAGAAGTCAAATTATAATTAGGCAGCAGTAAAGGTGAGGTGTACTGCATGCTCATATTATATCACACCACTATAACTAGTGTGTATGTGTGTGTCAGTATGCATGTATTTTTTTTTGTTACAGGTAATGTGTGCATTACATAACTTTATATTATATAATATTATATTGAAGCAGATCGTAAAACAGCAAAACTATTACTACTAATAATTAGGTCTTAAGTGTGTGTTTGTGCCTCTTTTTGTCAATCAATGTGTGTCTCTTGTGCATATTTTTGTCAATCAAGTGTGTGTCTTTTTGTGCCTTTTTTTGTCAATCAAGTGTGTGTCTTTGTCTACTTTTGTGTGTTTGCATGGTCTACTGTGAAAACTCCCACAATCTAATGTGTATGTATATGTATGTATATGTGTATATATATATATATATATATATATATATATATATATATATATATATATATATATATATATATATATATATATATACACACATTGTAGGAGTTTTCACACTAGACCATGCAGACACACACGAACGGAGGCATGAACACACGTCATACACACACCCCACTCACTGATTATCATAGAATTAGTAGTGTTAGTTGTGATATTATACGATCTGCTTCAATTAAATATAAATTTATTTAATGCACACATCCCCTGTAACAAAAAATAACAAATAATACATGCATACTCTTCATTATGTAACACATGAGCAGAACACACACCTACACACATCTAAGACTTGTTGTAGTGGCGTTAGTGTTAGCTGTGATGCATATATATATATATATATATATATATATATATATATATATATATATATATATATATATATATATATATATATATATATATATTATTATTATTATTATTTTTTTTTTTTTTAAATAAAAGAGAGAGGGAGAGAGTTAAATCCATATCAATAATAAATCGAGCCAATTTTATTGAATTGTCTCAGCTATTGAAACCACTCAACAACACGATGGTATAAGTATGGATTATATAGAAAGAGCCAGGTATTTAGAAGAGCTGATGCTCGGGGTGGCATATCTATGAACAGTTTTTTTTTTCCGCAGGGCAGATATCCTCAGCCACAACAATGGGTCCGAATGGCAAACAAGACTTATCAAGCAACATTTTATCTATGTAGCAATGGCTGCGAGGCTTTCTTTCTGGCCAGATAAGTAGGCGATGCTGTTTTTTTAGTTAGTGAACTAATCGTTGGATAGAAAGGACAGACACCCACATGAAGGCCGCTTGAATGAACCTTAACAAAAGTGTAATTTTCCCCTCTTGCAAAGCAGAAAGACACGAGTGTGAATGAAAAATATCGACCACTATGAGAATATGAGCAGATGCTGCTTCTACTAATACCATGATGTGCTCCATTTTAGCCCAGGCTGCCTCCAGTCCACACCCTGGGCCTAAGCCTCACTGGCCATTGTCTTATATCAGGTGTGCCAGGTCTGGGGTCCCCCATCTCCCCCATATAGCGAAAGTGATGCTTCCTAACTCTGATCGGCTCTTCTAATGATTCAGGCTGCACGTGTTTATTGTCATTAATTTGTATTGTTTTTTTTTTGTTTGTTTTTTTTTTTTGTTTTTTGAGCTTTTGATTGTTGATGGGCATTGGTTTTTTACTTGATTGGCTTGTACTAAATTGCAGGTACGTTTTTGAAGCCTTTTAATTATCTTATTTATAAAAATAGAAAGAAAGGGTGTAAGAAATATATATGTACACCCCTCCTTCCCTCCCTCTCTCCATTATGTGACTTTTGCAGCGACAGATGTAGATGTATTGGTAGATGGAAGAGTTTGGAGGAAGCTCTGGAGAAATTCAACTGTCCAGCTGGCAGCTGTTGGCTTTTGGAGTCTTCACGCGTCACCTTTGACACTCTGCCTATTGGAGAAGAGCAGAGCCCTCCATCCACTGACCAGTGCAAGCTGTCGCCACCGACACATGGACAGCAAGGGCCGGGGGCGTCACCATCCTCCTACACTCACCCTGTGCCCATTACAAAGGAAAGCACGCTATCATTGCAACACAGCACAACATTGTATTACTGCTAGGGCAACTCGTGCCTCATTGACACGCCTGTGGAGGGCACACGCAAGAAAAAAAATTGCTAAAAAAAATAATAAAAAGAAAATTGGACAGCATTTGTTTCGTACATAGATATTCTATCAGACGAGAATGTATGTATATATATATATATATATATATATATATATATATATATATATATATATATATATATATATATATATATATATATATACACATAGATATATAGATATATATAGATATATCTATCTCTCTCTCTCTCTCTCTATATATATATATATATATATATATATATATATATAGATATATAGATATATAGATCTATAGATCTATATATCTATATATCTATATATATATAGATATATATATATATATATATATATATATATATATATATATATATATATATATAGATATATCTATGTGTACATTTAATCAGAGTGTGCACACACCTTTATATATATAACAGTTATAACATTTATATATTTTAAAAAATATATATATATAAATATATATAGATATATTACACGTGTATAAACACTCTAGGGTGATATACAACTCCGGTGTGTGGTGTGTGTGTGTGTGTATGTTGGTTCATAATTCATTGGGTATTTGGAAGATCAGGCCAATAACAATGTGTGCTGGTCGGGTATTTACATATTTGAAAGATCAACCCAAATGAAATATGATTTGGGTCGGGTACCATCCAATATAATTTGGGTTGGGTCATTGGGTATTTGGAAGATCTTCCCATTGCCAGCATGATCTGGGTTGGATCACTGGGCATTTGGAAGATCAGCCCAATATAATATGGGATGGGTCACTGGATAATTTGGAAGATCAGCCCAATGACAATATGATTTGGGTCGGGTAATATCCTATGTTATTTGGGTTGGGTCATTGGGTATTTATTGCCAAAATGATTTGGGTTGGATTATTGGGCATATGGAAGATCAGCCAAATTCCAATATAATATGGGATGGGTCACTGGGTAATTTGGAAGGTCAGCCCAATAACAGTATGATTTGGGTCGGGTAATTGGGTGTTTGGAAGATCAGTCCAATGACAATCTGATGTGGTTGACTGATTGCTAGCCTTGGTGCTGGGGGTTCTCTGATCACTCTGCTTGATGCTCTGTGCTGTACACTCCCATCATCAATATCCAGCCATTCATCATCACACTCAAATAACAGGCAGAAGACTGACCCTGCTTTAATTGTGCATACTAGCAGCTATAAGGAGGAATAGACAAGATCTTGTCTGCCCACATTGGGTTTTAATAGGTGTTCGTTCTTTATAGTGGAGCTTCCTCCATTCTCTACATGCTAATTAGCCGCACTCCCAGTTAACTGCCCATGAAGACGAATATGGAGAAATGTCTAATCAATAGTAAAAAAAAATGCCTGTTGAATTGGTAACACTGTTGTCTACTTCATTTGAATTGTAGCAAAGTGGATTAGCTCTAAGCGTAAAGCTTACACCGTTCTTGCTGGTAAATCTAATGGCAGATCGTGGGGTCATTGGTGCAGTACAATGGTCAGGGCTGGAGTCAATGAGGGAAGGGTTAAATGTGCACTGACCATTGCTGACACAAGGAGAGGACATTTCGGCTGCCTTGATTTTGTGTGGCTTGGCGTTACACAATAGGCACATCTGTCCTTGCTTTCAGTACAATCCTATGGTGGCTTCTTCTAACACCCGCATGTCCCTGTCATTTCCATCACACACTAATCTGCCAATGATTCTAATTATCCCAGTGTCTATCTCAGAGCACCAAGGACAGCGCATGGGGTAATGCTAGAGAAATCAAAAATAAGAAACGCTAAGATTGTAGAAAGGAAAATAAAGACCTTTTCATGTATTTGTATTGTCTAAATACTATAGTAGGTATCCATAGTAATATAATAGTAAGGTACACTATATGTAGACAATATCAGCCTTGTTCTGTGCATACTTGCCTATTTTCGTTGCTCTTTTTAGTTAACATCATTCATAATTTGAGCAGATATTTTTTATATTTATTTTTTATATAATTTATTAGTTGAATGTTTATATATATATATATATATATATATATATATATATATATATATATATATATATATATATATATATATATTTGTATATATTTTATTACTTTAAAGTTTTTAATTTTTATATTTTACATATTTTAATTATTTTAATATTTTGTATATATTTATTATACATATTTTATTCGTTTAATGCTTTTATATGTTTTATTTCTTATATATTTTATTAGTTTAATTGTTTTTAAATTGTTTGTTGTTATATATTTTATTAGTTTAATGTATATATATGTGTGTGTGTGTGTGTGTGTGTGTGTGTGTGTGTGTGTGTGTGTGTGTGTGTGTGTGTGTGTGTGTGTGTGTGTCTGTGTCTGTGTGTATATTTTAGCTGTGAGCAAAATTAAAGTTAGAACAGTGGAGAATGAGCTATTCTAATAAACGTGCAGATCTGCATTCTCGTACCCCCAGATGAGTAGAGAAGAAAGCATTTTAGCTATTTATTAATGCGTTTTTCCTTATCAGATCAAGGTGACAGTCAGTGCCAGGCTGTGCTAATTTGTTGGCTGGTTAATAGGAATCAGTGTTTTACCTTGATGGGTTGACTGGAGGAAAACCCGGAAGTTAAAATTAAAATTCAATTTGCAGGAGCACACACACACACACACACACACTCATAATGCAAAGTCAGTAGAAGGGGAGGGACCTGGGGTGTAATTAGAAGAGTAAACTGCCTTGTGTGTGACATGCTGGCAGCTGCAGGCAGCAGATCACTGCCAGGGAGTCTATTAACATTGGGCTTTATCCATCAGCTGCTGATTGGCATTGGGAATAAATATATAGCATGGTAATGCAAATCTATTCAAGTGATAACACTGTCAGAATAAACCATCACACTGCAGGGGAACACATGGCTATGATGCTACTGGAGAACCATGCATGTATGGCAGTTACTGGGACTTGTAGTCCTTCCAGTCCTTGCAAACAGCAGATCACTTGCCAAGTGAGTCTATTAACATTGGGCTTTTAGCATCAGCTGCTGGTTGGCATTGGGGATTCATATAAAGCATGACAGTCCAAGCCCATTCAAGTGATACTCATACTGGGGAAAATGGGGTTGTGATGCCCCAGGTGAACAATGCATCTATGACAGTTACTGGGACTTGTAGTCCTTTCACTCCTTGCAAGCAGCAGGTCACTTGCCAAAGGAGTCTACATTGGGTTTTTAGCATCAGCTGCTGATTGGCATTAGAAATTAATATAAAACGTGACAGTCCAAGCCCATTCAAGTGATACTGATACTTGGGAACATGGGGTTAGGATGCCCCTGGTGAACCATGCATCTATAACAGTTACTGGGACTTGTAGTCCTCCTACAGCTGTAGCTTCAAACCAATGCATGTCCTGTCAATAGAAACACATTTTCCCTACAACTGCAGCAGTGTATCAATCCTTTGTTTATTTCAGTTGTTGGCGTTATAGTAATATGCATCAGCTACATTGTTGCATAGAGTAAATACCAAATCTATTCTTCGTGACCTAAGAGTCTTTTTTTTTCATGTTTTGCAATGGATTTTAATAAGAATGGGGCAGTTTTTTTTTTGCTGTAAAGTGCACGGAGATCTGTAGCTGGAAGCTGGCTTTCACATGGTAAATAGAAGCCTTTGCTACCTAAATAAAGAGTGGCAGTGACGTCACGAGGAGCCGTGTGCTCTCCACTGCGCATGCTCGCTCCGGCTCAGGCAGCTGCAGGGGCAAGCTCAGTGACTCCTCTATACACGTTGAACAGAGAGACATGGCAAGAGATGGCGAGGGGAATGAGCAGACTCCAATCACTGCTGCTGATGCTCTGATCAAGGGAAACGGGCCTTAAAGCTATAGGAAAAAATAATAATAAAAAAAACATAAAAAAAAAAAAAAGAAATCTAATGAAGAGAGAAGTGGAGGAAGGCAGAAGTTCCATGTAAAGCATTCCTGGGACGTTTAACCAGCACGCCAGATAGATGTGTTGTCCACAAGCCTGCACGTATAAACATGAACGCTCAGCTGACCATGGACAATATTGGGGATCTGCACGGGGTGAGCCATGATCCGGCCACTGGAGATCTGATGAGCGGCAGCCCCCATCACAGGGGACCGGTGAGCCATCGCAGCAATCACCTGGCTGCCCACCCGCGATCCATGGGCATGGCATCGATCCTGGACGGAGGAGAATACCACCATCACCACCACCGACCCCCCGATCATGCCTTAACGGGGCCGCTTCATCCCACCATGACCATGGCTTGTGACACCCCACCAGGGATGAGCATGAGCAGCACCTACACCACGCTGACCCCCCTGCAACCCCTACCACCTATCTCCACCGTGTCCGACAAATTCCCCCATCACCACCACCACCATCATCATCACCCTCACCAGCGGATACCGGGCAACGTCAGCGGCAGCTTCACCCTCATGAGGGATGACAGGGGGCTGACTTCCATGAACAATCTCTACAGCCCCTACCACAAGGATGTCTCCGGCATGGGGCAAAGCCTGTCTCCGCTCTCCGGGTCGGGTCTGGGGGGCATACACAACGCCCAGCAATTGCCCCACTACGCCCACCCCAGTGCCACCATGCCCACCGAGAAGATGCTCACCCCCAACGGTTTTGAAGCCCACCACCCTGCCATGCTGCCCAGGCATGGAGAGCAACATCTCACCCCAACATCGGCTGGCATGGTGCCCATCAATGGGATCCCCCACCACCCCCATGCCCATTTAAATACCCAGGGTCATGGTCAGATTCTGGGCTCCGTCAGGGAGCAGAACCCAAACTCCATGACTGGTTCCCAGGTCAACAATGGAAGTAATTCAGGGCAAATGGAGGAGATCAATACCAAAGAGGTAGCTCAGAGGATCACCACTGAGCTCAAGCGGTACAGCATCCCCCAGGCGATCTTTGCCCAGAGGGTACTGTGCCGATCACAAGGGACCCTCTCAGATCTGCTGAGGAACCCCAAACCTTGGAGCAAACTCAAATCGGGCCGGGAGACTTTTCGCAGGATGTGGAAGTGGCTTCAGGAGCCAGAATTCCAGAGGATGTCAGCTCTCAGGCTAGCAGGTGAGCAGACCCCCCACCATAAATGTCCCCCCATATATGTTCCCAATAGACACCCTCCCTGCTGTACATTCATCTCTGTAGGTTGTTACCTTGACTGTCTTCTCTGCTGCTTACTACAGAGCCATGATCAATGCACTGTGACTTCTATGCTGTCTGTCTACATCCCTTTTGTGTAGTTTCCACTTCTAGCTCATTTTCCTTACAAATGGTATATATATATATATATATATATATATATATATATATATATATATATATATATATATATATATATACCATAGATCTATATATATATACCATAGATCTATATATATATACCATAGCTGATATTCTAGGAAATACAACAAGCAACATGTCATCTGTCTCCTGATCCTTTCACCATGGCTTGTGCAAACAATAGGATCTTCTAGCCTAGGATGCGTCTTCTACAACACAACCAGGTCCCATAGATCTACATAGTTCCACAAGCCCACCTCCCCCCTTATTCCTATATTTCATGTTTCATAGTGTAAATACCACGTGAAATTAGGAGGCCAGGGAGCACACCCCCTACTCATATCTACCACCCATTGTCAAACAATTAATATCGATTGATTGATACCTATCTATTAATCGATAAATCAATACTCGCAGAGGCTGAGTTTGTATTTCCCCTAGAATGTAAACACACCTTGTCATTAGGCAACACTGGGTATATTATTTGGAGTATTCTTTTGCATTTTCAAGTACAACTAGAGTAATATGGTACAAAGAATGACAGCACACTCGATTATGTCTCAGGATAGTTGTATTGGTGTTGTATCTAGATTTTTTTTTGTTTGTTTTATTGATCTGTGTATTGATGGCTGGTAGGAAGGATGGCTAGGAGCCAGTTCCTGATAGCATTTACACATTCTACTACCCAGAGTTACTTTGATGCATACACAAAGGCATTGGCAGAATATGTATAATTTCTCTTTGCAGGACTCCTACTATGTGATCTGATCTTCATCTAAGTGGTTATAATAACAGCACAGGCATTTGAAAAAAATATAACCATTTACATTGGCATGTCCTCATTGAACAAATGGTTTAAGCAATCAATGTCATTGATGGGAAATTTTATGATCCGAACTAAAGGAACCTTCTCTCTTCTGTTGGTAATTACTTTAAACCAAAGGTTTCCTGTGGCTGCTGATCAGACCTATAGTTAAAGCTATTTTAGACTAGAACATTATTTCAAGTAAGGTACAGTATATACTTGAATGTCTTCCCTGGATGGCCTGGTTTAGGTCACACGATTTCCATGGGATTGAGGTCCTGGCTCTGATATGACCTTTTTAAATTGGATACTTTTATTTTGAGCTACACTTTTGTTGTTTTACTTCTGTTTGTTTCTTGTAAGATATTTCTGTTGAGTTGGAGATCTCAGATATACATGCTGGAATTGTGCTTTAGAACTCCCATATGCAACTATTGTGCATCATCAAGGATTTCATAGTGTCTGGGCCCAGAGGAAGTATACTCCCTTCACCATACTTCACAGTTGGGATAAGGATTTGGCATGCAGTGCCTATTTTCTCTAAACACATCAGTTATATAAAGTGCAACTTCTATCTCATCTGTCTACAGAACATTGTTTCGGTAGTATTGTGGAACAACCAGGTGGTTCTTACAAACTTGACTTGGGCAGGAATGTTTTCCTGGGGCAGGGGGTGGTTTCTTCTATGGTAACTGCACCTTTTGTTGAGGGTTTCTCTTCTGCAGACTAAACCCATATGCTGTTAAGAGCAAGAGATACCTGTGGTTGTCATCCTAGGGTTATTTATCTGTCACTTGTCTCAGGATTGTATACCATGCCCATGCACTTATCTCTGTAGGACACCATCTGCTAAGGAGGGTGGCAATGGTCCTTAAAATTCTTCAATTTGTAAGCTATCTGCCTGATTGTGGACTGATGGAGGCCCCAATCCATAGAAATCCGTTTGTAATGATCATCAACAACTCTTCTTGGTTCTCTGAAATGTCATATGATTCGGCCTTATTTCTTTACACAGCAAAATCCTGCTGTGTAGAGCAGCTCACTAAAATTGGGTAGGTCAGGACAGATCCAGGGCACACCTGAGTTAATTGCGATACCCAGTTTATTGATTAGTGAATCCAACTTTAATTTATTTCCCTCTTCAAAAAGTTATCCTAAAGAGTTGTTTTTAGAAACCATTTGTACAGTCAATATGGCAATGCAAAATAATGCATGTGTTACACAAAACTGTCATTTGTTTTTATTCACAAGACTGTCATTTATTGTTATCCCTTCAGTTGGAGAGAAAACAAAAATCAAATTTTAGGAGCTACTGTATTTTTGCAGAAGGTCGGAAAATACTTAATTGTTCTTGGAACTGTAGGAATAGTCTTACACTGGGATATGTGTATAGAAGGGTTTAAATGATGCAGATGGCAGAGAGTCAGCCAGGCTGGCGTTCTGTTAATTAATGTTGTATATGTGTAGCTAAATGTACTTGTCCATTTGCATTCACACCATATATTCTCCCAGCCAGGGAGCATTGCTGAGCGTTTTTAGGAAACCCAGCATGCTTTGTGATCATTTTTATAAAAACGGATTCCTCGAGTTTAATAGAAAGCAGAGCCTTATTTAAGGGTTTAATTAACTGGCAGGTCTTCAGTAATTCGTCCCTGGAGAATGCCAGGCAGTCAATCCGAGGTGCTGTCACAGGCGATCTGTTCTAAAGACAAAAAAGGGAAGGGCCAGATCCATCCTCCTTAGGCACTTTGTGCTGCGTGTGTGCTCATCTGTGTGTGTGTGTGTGTATGTGTGTGTGTGTGTATGTGTGTGCCTGCTACAGTGCTGCATGGGGCTCCATAGTGTGCTCCATGTACATGGTCTGCTGTACACCATGTGCCTGTATATATAGGGGCCCTGAGCACAACCATGACACCATTCCACTATTCTGCTTCATACATATTATTCTGAACACATTACTCTTCTGTATGGATCGCTATAGTGTTCTCCATGTACATTGTCTGCTGTACATCATGTGCCTGTATATATGCCAAGGGGCCATGTGTTCAAACATGCATGTCTCTATTCCACTATTCTGCATCATATATACTCTGAACACACGGGTTTCCTCTATAGATCTATATAGTGTGCTCCATGTACATTGGCTGCTTTACACCATGTGCCTGCATACACTAAGGGGTCCTAAGCACAGCCGCCATTCTACTTTTCTGCATCATATATACTTTGAACATATGGCTTCTCTGTATAGACCTCCATAGTGTGCCCCATGTACGTTGTCTGCTGTACACCATGTGCCTGTATATATAGGGGCCCTGAGCACACAGTTATGTCACCATTTCACTATTCTGTCTCATATATATTCTGAACACATTGCTTTTCTGTGTAAATCTATAGCGTACAGTACTGTGCTCCACGTTGTACATTGTCTGCTGTACACCATGTGCCTATATACTAAGGGGTCCTGGACACAATCATGTCACCATTCCACTAGTCTGCCTCATATACATACTCTGAACACGTTTTTTTCTGTATATGTCTCAATAGTGTGCTCCATATACCTGTCTGCTATATACACTTATATGCCCTGAGCACAAGCATGCCACCATTCCACTATTCAGTCTCATATATATTCTGAACACATTGCTTTTCTGTATAGATCTCTACAATTGGCTACACATCTGCTATACAGTGCACAGTAATAACGTGCCTATATACACTAAGGGGCCAATAGTACAACAATGCCATCATTTATATATATATATATATGTTATCTAATATCATGTTCGGTTTGATACTGGCCAATAGTACAGCAATGCCACCATTTCACTATATATATATATATATATATATATATATATATATATATATATATATATATTAATGATCTAATATCATGTTCGGTTTGATACTGGCTATATATATACACACACACACACACACAAAGAACTCAGGGTAATCTTGTTTGTTGCAATACCAGCCAGATATATCTTCACTGGACTGGAAAAAAAAGTCAGTCAATTGATTTGTTGAAAAGTAGAAAATGTTTTGGGGCCCCTAGATAGCAAATAGCAGCACCAATAGGGGCCCCAAAAAGCAGCACATGTCCCCATCATGGACCTGGGAGGGTTAACTGCTAAGGATCCCAGGGTAGGATAGGATTGATAAGCCGACGCTTGCTTCGATCATTTGGCGTGTGTTTTTTACGACAATTTGGTGGAGCAGAATCTCCATTTATTTGCATGGATCAATAGTGGAAACAAGCGCTTGAATTAGACGGTAGGATCCCCTTCTCGGCGTTATCTGAGCATTAATCTGCCAATCTAGAGTGTCTGACAGTGCGAGGTGCTGCATACAAATGAAGAGGCTGCACTGTACACACCTGCCGGCTTCTATCACAGGCTCCTATATAGGTGTCTGCACTGCACACTGCTCATGGATCAGGGATCCTGCTTTATATATAGATACTGAAAGCGTTTCTACCGTTTTGAAGGCGTTTGTTGAGACACAAATATTTTCATTTGTCGCAATATTACTCCTAATCTGCACTGGCTGTATAGTCAGTGCTCCGTATATCCTGCACTACATTCACACCTCCTTGTCGTTTATTCCAGTGTTCCTCAATGAGGTTTTTTGTTTCTTTTTTTTTTTAACTAAATAAAACATATTTGCCATTTTTACAGAACAATTTATTTACATTCCTTTAAAATAGTATTTTTTACTTTTACTTTTTACTCGTCCTTTTCAGCGACATTCCGAAAAAAATATATGGAATTATATTATAATTATAATTATATATGGAATTGACTTCATATGAAACTTAATTGACTTAATATGAAACTATTGGCTCTGAAAGACGTGAAAATATAAATACTTCGATTAAATACATTTAAAAAGGCAGATGTGTATGGAATATTTCTTTTTTTGTTGTTTTTGGTTTTGTTTTATAAAAACAGCATTTTTTCCAATACAATCAATATGTTCCAACAAAGAAATACCATACGTAAATAAAATAAAATAAAATAATAATAATAATAACAATAAAAAAACAGCAACAGAGCAGGAGTGATAATAATAATTACAATTCATTGATGATGATAATAATAATATCACTAATAATAATAGCAATAATGATGATACTAATAATCATGAAAATTGAAATAAATAGATACATAAATGATAACAATAAAAACAACATTATTATTACTATTAACAATAATAATAATGATAATAGTAAAATATCAATGTTAGTAAATAATGATAGGAATAACAACAATATTAATAATACAATTTTTTAAAATGTCTTTTGCATTTTCACATTTTACATTAAACAAATATTTTGTTTTATTTAAAATAAAGCTCTTTTGAAACAAAAAAAAAAAACAAAAAAAAAACAAAAACAAAAAAAAACTAAATATTTTGTATGTTATTATACATTTAGGGAACTTACATGCACACATGTTTTTACATAATTGTGACCCCTATAGATTTAAATTTTATTGCATATTGTAAAAACTTCTATACTACATATCAAATATTTGTTTTTGGTTACACTCTCCACTAGATGTAAAGTAATAGAAATGTAATAATAGAATACCTATAACTCTAAACACATTCAATAGGATATATTTTAGTATTTTTTTTTTACAATGTGAAACATGCATATAAAATGTTTAATTTAAACTTCTGTATATATATATGCAGACGTACATGATATGATAAGTTGTATTTTTTCAAGATATTGTAAGAGTGTGGTTATGTGTACACCAAGTCTTCACTTGTCACCTTAGCTTGGAAACCTCAGCAGATCAATGCAGAAAACTAGGTAGGCCAAGTGCAGGTTTTTGAACCCAAGGCTCTCATTGCATATGTTTTATTTTAGTGGTGTCAGCCTCCCCACAGATTAGCATGTCATATTACATTTGTTTCTGGGCCTCCGTTTGGACTGAAATGATTTTCTGCCATAATAAGCCCCTGTTGGTGTCCAGGGGTTGCTTCTGCTCTCAGATTCAATCCATGTTATTCTGTACATTTGGGGCTTACACACAATCCTCACAATGGGCATCAAACACACTCAGCTTAGCGTTCCACTCAATTGGATTTACTTCTGCGGTTTAAAATAGGCCTGACTCTTTCTAGGACTGGATACATTGGCTGATCAATACAAGTTCATTGTTCCAGAATTGCTTGCTATTCAGCAAGCTGACCCCCAATTCACAGATTATTGTAAGCTTCCATTCATTTTTTTTACGCTATGCAAAAACAGTTGTGCGCACCTTAAATATTTTGTGATTATTCAGCTATATATGATTTAAAGTATATATAGTCAATCAGAATGATAGTAACATCCATAACAAAGGTAATACATGTTCTTTTAGGTTTAATAGAGATTTCTTGCCTGTGTTGCAGGACTTTAGTATTTTTGATGTTAGCTGTACCTTGCTTTATTAGAGGGTAGGGAAAAGTTTGCCAAATTGAACAGATCAGGTCTATGTTCAGCTCAAACAAGCAAAACAGAAATGTTCCAATCAGTCTTTGCATTTAGTTTATGTATTTATTCGAAATAATGTACAGAAAAATACTGTCTATTTCAGAGCAGACTAGCGAACAGTGGAGTTTCAAAGTGGAAGTGAAACTATTTGTTTATCTCATTAGTACTGTAACGCAGCTTGGCCATTTGTTTATCTCACTCTTAATTTAGTATGACATGAGTATGAAGAAACATATGTATCTTAGTAATGTAACATGCTAACGGAAACGACTTGGCAAGTCTTTCACTATGTGTTATCTATTGTTATGATATACCGTCGGGAGGCTGCGACCCCCCCTTGAATTGTTCTGTACAGTTGTGGTATTTCTGGGGCTCTGCCCTCCTTTTCTTTTAAAAACGAATAAAATTTATATTTGCAAAAAAAAAAATCATAGAACCTATATTTATTTTGGACTGTAGTGTAGAAGCATAGTGATAAAAATATAAAATTAAAAGATGTGTGACGTTTTAAATCATGGATACTAGCCTCAGTATCCAGTGTGGTGTACATAATAGGATAGAAGGATAGAACTCATGTTGTTTACAACCCAAGCATCAACTGGCAAAATTCAGGCCATCCAGTATTTCCCTGGCACCATACCCTAATGCCTTTCCACTGTTCCAAAACCTCATATTCCATTTACTGTGATATAACATCCAATGTACCAATGGAGAATAGGATATACAAATATTTCAAAATACTCATAAAGGGGCTAAATAGTACCAGTGGATAGGTATAGTTATTCATACATATACAAGATTTAACGAGATGATAATCGCTATTCCTGCATAATATATTCTCCAAAATACCCCCCCCCCCCCCCCCCATATACACATACACACACACTTTCCCCATCTTGTTTTATCCACACACTTTAATTCTTCCCTGCAGCTTTCCTCTAGTTACACTTAAGATAATCTGCTTAGAAAGAAACACATTCATTACCACTTTGTTTCTGGCCTTAGAAAGAGAAAGGGCATACAGAGGCCTTAACCGGCAACTCTTTAATGGAGACGCTGTAGACTTCAATACTCAAAAACGTATTTTAATATCACAAGAATGCTACTATGTTACTAAGGGCATAGGACAGGAATGCACATGTGTATGTGGTTTATTTTTTAAGAGAAAGTGCTATAACCTGTAGCAACCCATCGGAACAAATATTTCCCTTATCTGACCTCAGTAAATCTGATTTGTTACTACAAGTAACAGCATTTTGCACATGATGATCACACTTTGTAATTGTACAAACAGCTCTATAGGTTTTATTTAGTGAGGTTTACAAGGTTTGGAGATGACCCTAATTACCTTACACAAGTTTATAACAATCACTCTTAATGAACGTTTTCCCTCTTTAATAAAGGTTTAGGATCTATTAGTTAAAATTTTATAATCTATTGGCTGCAAATTTGCATACATGTTCCAGTGTGATACTCATAGAGGTTTGGAGTGAGCTGGAATATATTAATCTGTTGTTGTTCTGTTATCAATTTTTTTTTAAATCAGAAACTTTTTTTATTAGGATAAAATATGACAATACAAAATGCATTGTTTATCTCACTCTCAGTATTAGGTTCATTTTTACCAATGTGGTATTAAAAAAGTGTGTAACTACTCATAATCCTAATGGGCCTATTCAGCAAGACAGTGCCAAGGGAAAAATTGCCATCCCAGCCAAGAAATCATCTTTCGCTAATCTACCAGCAGTAAATTTGACTGCTACAAGTAATTCTCTTCATCGTCAGTTTTTCACTAATTTGTACTGGGCAGGAATAACAAAATCATGTTATTATTTATGAGATTTTATTCAGATCTTTTCATGGAAAACATAGGGTAAAAAAAAGTTCAAAATGGCTGCCGTTAAAAACATTGTTACAGGGCTCCTAGTACTACACCCTCATTCTACTAGGAGTAGTGCAGTGTCACCTGCACCCATTACTGCACCTATGGAAAATGAAGGAAATTACATGCGCTTTCCTTAGTGGAAAACCGAGTCTTTGTTATTAACGGTTTTGCATGAAAGAATGTGTATAAAAACCTCTGGATATTCAGAGAATAGGTGCTACAGTTTTTCAATTCATTTGACATAGCTGTAGATTGTACTTGCAATGTAATCAAGCTACAGGTGATTGTTAGGAATTTAAAGCACACCTGCTATGACAGATACATGGAGGATGACATACTGTAGCTAATTTACTTGGCTGTCATGCTGACTCTCAAGCCTCAATATTTTGAGTTTATGACCCAGAACTGGTATGCAGAGAACCTCTGAACTCACTCTGACTTTCCTGATATGTATTCTTGTTCCAGATCAGTAGATTATACAGTATTAAAGGTGTAAGTGTTAATATCACAGGTAGGCAACTAGTATTAAAAGGAAAACAGCCATTATATTTCCCTTTGGACAGGTTTACTTTAAAGAGTTAGTATTAGGTATAGCTCAAACTTTTTTTTCTAGTTTTGGGTAGAATGCTGGAGGTGTTAGTACCACTGTTAATTTTGGTGTCAAATTTCGATTTAGTTTTAGTCATAGTCTTTTGACTAAAATGCCATTTTAGTTTTAGTCGCATTTTAGTCAACTGCAATTGTTTTAGTTTTAGTCGTATTTAGTTGACTAAAATCTGCAGAACATTTTAGTCAACTAAAATTTAATGTAGTTAAATTGTAATGCATTATTTAAGTATTTCCCTATAATTTCCAAGCTCATTATATACTCCTGGAGTAAAAAAAAATTGGCCTGTAATGTGCACAGGGCTCTGAATGGTGGTCTGAGGAGGCCTGTAATGCACAGTGTTCTGGATGGTGATCTGAGGAGACCTGTAATGCTACACAGTGCTCTGGATGGTGATCTGAGGGGGCCTGTAATGCACAGTGCTCTGAGCGGTAGTCTAAAGAGGCCTGTAATGCTACACAGTTCTCTGGGCGGTCTGAGGAGGCCAGAAATGAGGTATAATCGACTTTTCTTTTTTTATAGTATAAATATGTACATGTGGCTTAACAACCACTTTAATGCCCGTTCCTTCACAAATTTTGTTTTAGTAATCTTCCTATATATATGATTTAAGGCTTAACTCAGTATAAGAGGGTATAGGACAATATGTTAGCCAGGAAGAGTGCAATTGTCATGGCAATATAATGCTAGAGGTTCAATATCATAATGCTTATGATACAAAAATGACCTCAATATCAATAGTCTGTTGCAGATATAGAGAACATTTGGAACCAGACAACAAGTGATACAAAGTATATTTGAGGTTTAGCCAAGTGGACCTGTACTCAATTTGAACACTCAATGCGGAGAAATTTAAAAGATAGAAATTTCTTTTTACGTGATCGAATGATTGAATGGAATACAACATCACTGACCTAAGTGAAAAATATACTACTTCAGTAAACCAGGTTTACTGTATTGAGAACTACTTGTCAAAGCAGTATTAAACCCAAAAGCATTTATTATATTGCAGCTAACCAATTCTTATATGTGATGGCTGCATTGGTTTTCTGTTTTAGGTTTTCTTTCTTCTATTTTCATTTGGTAATCCAGCCAGTAAGTATGTTGTTCTCCAGTAGAATGTATCAGTTTACATGAACATGAAACAAACCACTTATAGCCACAGAACATAGAAGAATTGTAAAACACTCTAATTTGATTTTTAAATGGTAATGTCCATGTATGTATGGAAAAAATATGGTAATACTAATTCAGTTGATGTTTCACGTGCTCCTGTTTTACCTTGGAATCTCGTTGAGAAGGAAATCCATAGCTGATTGATTTCTTTCGTTAGGTGAGGGCAATGTATTTATACACATCACTGTAAGTAGATGTTAGAACACGAATAGATTAAACGTGCTAGGCCACTCCCTTTATCTTCCCACAGAGATCAATAGGCTCCATGTGTTATTATTATACATCTGGTCCATCCTGGTGGCAAAAACTGGATGGGTTGAGAAAAGAAATTTTCTTTGCTTGTAAATACAAATATACTTTGCTTGTAAATACAAATATACTGACTAATTTAATTTGGTAGTGCTAGATCAATGATGTTGCAGAAAGCCTTAGCCCATCCCAAGTAATAAAATGTTGCCATACTGGAGGAAATAAGGTAAAAATAATAAATCTGATTGGTTGCCGTTACTACATTTTGCATAGCCAATGCCCTGTCAACTTTTTTTTTTGTTACTAAACGTATTCATTTGTCAACAATTGAGTAAAACAAAGTTTACCAGTGACTAGAGTGGTAGGTAAGCATATAACTAACTCAGAGTGTTTTAGAACCACGGAGGAGATATCACTGCAAAAGAAAAATGCTACAGCTTGATAAAATGAGCAAGTTTAATTGTATTAAAGATTGACAATATGCATTTCAGAGCTCCAGACCCTTCAAGCTACCTTTGATCCACACTGTAAACGTTGAGGGATGTATTTGACGATTATATTTAAAGTGTTTGTTAACCTAAAAAATAAATAAAATGGATCTTGTCCCTTTAAAGCATGTTATACAGCACATTGCTTGTGCTGTGTAATTTGGCCCCTTGTATCACCTGAAATACATGTCTGATCCTGCCTGGCTATGCCCTTTCAAAAATGACCACGGTTTATCATGGCTGTTGAGACCTGACACCGTGGTCAGTTTTAGCGCCCTCTGTCTGCTTCTCCCTTCCCTCCCTGTCTGTCAGCTAGTGACAGCACCCCCCCCTCCCGCTGCTGGAATAACATATACATATTTATACTATCAGTGCTGACTGTTAATGCAGTGTGCCCCTGTGTGTGTGATTTATTAAAAAAAATGCTGATTATACCTCATTTCTGAGCGCCGATTGGCGATCATGTGACCGGCTGACTCTCTCCTCTCCCCGTCTGACAGATGCAGCGGGCGGGGCCGAGATTCCCCCGCTGAAGTCAGTCGGGAGGGGAGGAGGAGAACAGAGAGCCAGACGGTCGCATGATCGCCGATCGGCACTCAGAAATGAGGTATAATCGACTTTTCTTTTTTATAGTATAAATATGTACATGTGGCTTAACAACCACTTTAATGCCCGTTCCTTCACAAATTTTGTTTTAGTAATCTTCCTATATATATGATTTAAGGCTTAACTCAGTATAAGAGGGTATAGGACAATATGTTAGCCAGGAAGAGTGCAATTGTCATGGCAATATAATGCTAGAGGTTCAATATCATAATGCTTATGATACAAAAATGACCTCAATATCAATAGTCTGTTGCAGATATAGAGAACATTTGGAACCAGACAACAAGTGATACAAAGTATATTTGAGGTTTAGCCAAGTGGACCTGTACTCAATTTGAACACTCAATGCGGAGAAATTTAAAAGATAGAAATTTCTTTTTACGTGATCGAATGATTGAATGGAATACAACATCACTGACCTAAGTGAAAAATATACTACTTCAGTAAACCAGGTTTACTGTATTGAGAACTACTTGTCAAAGCAGTATTAAACCCAAAAGCATTTATTATATTGCAGCTAACCAATTCTTATATGTGACGGCTGCATTGGTTTTCTGTTTTAGGTTTTCTTTCTTCTATTTTCATTTGGTAATCCAGCCAGTAAGTATGTTGTTCTCCAGTAGAATGTATCAGTTTACATGAACATGAAACAAACCACTTTAGGGCTCTTTCACACGGGGCAGATCAGTCATGATCCGCCCCGTGAACATCCGATTGCTCAGCGGGGATCGCTCCGCCGATCCCCGCTGAGCAGGAAGATGACAGGTGCATCGCTGCACACTGTGCAGCGACGGACCTGTCAGAGCGCCGCTCTCCCCTATGGGGGGATCGGATGATGACGGTCCGTAGTGTCCGTCGTCACCCGATCCGATCCGAAAACAGATGGAAAAGTAGGTTTTTCCTCCGTTACACTTTTCGGATCGGAGCGGGTCGGATGTCAGCGGACATGTCACCGCTGACATCCGACGCTCCATAGGGATGAATGTATGTCCGTTTCTCATCCGAAAACGGAAGGATGAAAAACGGACATACGGATCGTCCGTGTGAAAGAGGCCTAACACTGGCATTTGGGTTTAATTTTATAAATCTGCTAATACAGTTAACACAGGCAGAGAAAGAGCAATACACTGATATTGCCAGTGAAGAGCTGTGCGGGAAGGGCATGTGAGCACAAGTCATGGCCATTGGAGGACATGCATGTGCTCTCATGCCTAGCACTGTCAGTTTTAAGTCCTGATAGATCACTTTAAAAAAAAAAACTTAAAAAAAAAGGGCCTATACTGTTGAGAATCCATTACTCTGCACACCCTGCTCTGCACATCCTCAGTTTCTCTCAGTTCTCAGCACTGTGCCTAAAATCAGAGCCACTAGAGGCCAATTAACTGACTGATTTAACATTTACTGTTGCTGAAGGGGAAGAGAGCAACAAGAATGGAGAGGAAAAAACTAAATCAGGAGAGGTGACAGGACAAACGCTGCTGCCAGGGAGACACAAAAGACTTACAAGAATAGTGTATTATCTTATCCCTCTGATATTCTCTCCTTCCTCCCTCATGGGCAGCCTGTGAACTTCAGCACTGTAAAGCCTCTGTCAGCCTTCCCATCTAGCTAAGCCAAGACATACAATCAAGGCTGTAAATGTACATATTTTATTTACAGAAAGTGACAGTTTTGGAGATCAAGGAGAGGGGGAGAGACTCTAATAAGGAAGTGACTGTTCTGGGCCTCAACAAAATGGTGGCTTCCAGCAAGAAGAAACAGGGACAATGCTGGAGGCAATATAAAGCACACACTCATTTTGGTAGCATAATTATTAATGTGGATTGTATGTTCTTATGTTAAAGAACATTAATTATTAAACTGTTATGGGTAAAGTTCCACTTTAACACAAGTACACGGTACAATAGGCACATATCAGGAATATGAAATGTTGGGATAACACATTTACTCCCAACTATCCCTGATTTTGAGGGACTGTCCCATTTAGGAACAAAGTCCCTCTGTCCCATTTTGCTTCTCATTTGTCCCTCATTTTGGTCTGATTTATATAATTGTATATTAAATCTTTCAAAAAGTGTTTCATCCAATTTCTAAATTGCTGCATTTATAAATTTCAAAAGCCAATATAAAGGAATAGTAGTGCCAAAAAAAAGCACTTGTGGGTTTAACTAATCTTTTATTTTTTACAATTCTCCTTTAAGGGGGCGTGGCAGGGTGTGTGTCTTATGCCTACATACTTTCGCTAATAGGTGTCCCTCATTCCCATCTCAAAAAATTGGGAGGTATGATAACATACTCTTTAATACATTACTAAAATACTCTATGGTTCTACAGGCAGTACTTGGGGAGGGTGTTCTAAAGGACTTTATAGGATCAGATGGATAAAGGAACAAAGATTAGTAATAATCATGTGTAACTTTCTGTTTAGCCTCAATACTTCTGAGAAAAAAAATAATTTTCTAAAAGTATTTATCACGAAGATTATTTTTAATGTTTTGAACACTTTACTGATCCTTATGCCGCGTACACACGATCTGATTTTCCGACGGGAAATGTTGGATGTGAGCTTGTTGGCGGTAAGTCCGACCGTGTGTATGCTCCATCGGATAATTGTTGTCGGACTTTCCGCCAACAAATGTTGGCTAGCATGTTCTCACATTTTCCGCCAACAAATGTGTGTTGTCGGACTTTCTGATCGTGTGTACACAAGTCCATTGGACAAAAGTCCAAAGTACAAACACACATGCTCACACATGCTCGGAATCAAGGACGCGCTGGGAGTGCTAGGTCTTGTAAAACTAGCGTTCGTAATGGAGATATCACATGACTATTGAACTTCCTTTTTATCGGCTCACCGTACGTCTTGTACGTCACTACGTTCGTAATTGTTGGCCAACATTTGTGTGGTTTTGTTGTCGGAAAGATCGTGTGTACGGGGCTTAAGAGTATTTTATTATTTCAGTGAACCAAACATTTATACTGGTATGCAGCAACATTTTTTGGGGTGGAAACTGAAACAATTACAATGTAACATGAGCAGTAAAAACTGTTTTTATTACTTTTACGTTGTTTCCAATTTTCTGAAAATTAATACACCAGAAATCCGGGACTGCATAATTCTTTTACTAAAATAACAGCAAGCTTATCTAAAATTTTAAGCTTTCATTAAAGCTGGATTCCAACTAAATGTGATCTCATCTCATTTCTGATGTTGCTGTATAACAAATATTAGCCAACATCATTTGCCATAGTTTATAAAAAAAAAAAAAAGGCTATGCATGGTGTACATTTCAAGGGAAGAGGAACTTGATAAAGAGAGATGGACTGAAGAGTAGTTTGAAAATGCATATCAAATTTGAGAATAAAATTCATGATTTTTGGGACAATCAAGCAACATTTAAAATTTTTCATTTGATAGATGGATCACCTTTCCACCTGGGATGAAGAGTTTGTTTTCTAAATTGTGGCCCTACTATGTTCTTTCTACAAATTGTTGGATACTTGTAATTTGGTACATACAAGCGCAGTAATCTGAAATTACATCCCATAATCAGCCCGGCATCTACAGTTTGAAAATTCTGGTTTGATTTACACTGGTAACACTGGCAGCAGATAGAAAATGAGGTGTAAAGGACTAGCAGAGGATTATATAGGGCTAGTCCCTCTAGATATGGGCAACCTGCAATCAGAAGTACCTACCTTAAAATCAGGCAATTTAAGATTTTCTGATAGCCATACACAAGAGAATGTGATAAATAATTGGTGTAGAGTAGAATAGAGTACACCAGTGGGAGATGTAATTGCTACTCAACAGGCACATTCTCCTATTGCACCTCATTTCATAATATGTTCTCTAGCTAAGTAATTAGATAACTTTCCATTATTCCATATGGGGTCTCAGTTTTTATTCTTACATTTTTTAATATGGCAAGTCAAAGGCCAATAATTTGTCATTATGGGACATTTCATTATCCTGAATTGCTTTTTATCACTGCAATATTTTTTTAATTCATTCTCTATATATCTAATTAACTTACAGCAAAAAATATTATTTTTTCCTTACTTTGTATGTGTATTATACTTAAACAATTTAATTGTTTAATTGAATTCTCATTTATTTTAGGAAACCCTGTTACAAAAAATGCAGGTAAAAGCACATTCAAGTGTTTTAAATGTTTATTCACAGTATTTTTACATCGAAACTTGCTGGAAAATGTGACTACTCCAGGTAGAGTCATTCCCTAGCACAGACCCCTAGCTCTCCATAGGTCACAGCTTTCTCCTCATGTGGGAGTGTCTAGTTATACTCTGTGCTGGCCCAGCTTCTCTGCCCCTCCCCTCACCTCTACTTTCATGTAGCAGCCAGAAGAGGAGCAAAGGAGAATACTATTGGGAGTCACTTAGATGACAGCTCTGAGTGTACTGGGGCTGCTGATATCACATTCAAGATGGTGGCACCCAGCAGCGGTCTCAGTGCTTTTGAGTGTCTACACAAGGGAGTTTTTAAGAATCGTTAATAATATATGTTAAATGCACATATAAAGTTATGGAAACATTGTTGAAATAAATGGCCTGACAACAAATTTCTTCAGTCTGTTATCCAGTAATCACTAAACGTAGTCAGTGTTGATTGAGGAGTCCCTCTCGCTGCGCTATTTTATTCTGGCAGTAGGTGGGTTCCCAGCTGTCAGGATACAATGATCAGTGCTTGCGGCTATAGCGGCTATAGCCACTGGCCGTGATCGTCACTTCCGCCCTGTGGAACGCACACAACTTACGGGTTGTGCGGTTCATGGGTCGGGAGATGATGACTTCCGCCCAGTGGATCGCACGTAATATGTGATTGCACGGTTCATTGGTCGGGAGGTGATTACTTCCGCCTGGTGGATCATACTCAATATCCGGCCCCACATCCAAGTTCATCCCTTATAAATAGCAGCGTCACACGTCATGACCACGCCCCTGAAGATGCACATTTGTGACGAAACGTTGGGTTGAGCAAGGGACGAGTGACGTAGTGGTGTGGACAGAGGAGTGGCCACCATCTTGTTGGTAGGAAGCGCTGGATGCTTCCCCCATGCCTATTTTGCACACATCTAGTTTTTAATGGAATAAATTTACCCTTTCTTTGGATGCCTGCGCAATGAGAGTATTTTTTCATTCCCATATATGTGACCACCGTGCTGTACCTGTGGAGTATATCTCTTAGCCAAGGTTGAAAAGATTAAGCTATTTGTCTCTGGTGGGTCTGTGGAAAAAGGATCTCTTGCCTAATTAGTGGACCGTTTGATGAACAAGAGTTGTGGGTCTAATCTTTCAGTGATTTGCTTAATGTGTATATCCCATACACTGGCGGTAAGAGTCAGTTATGTTGGGTGTTGGTGACAGCTCTTCTTTTCTTCATTTCATTGGAGTTTTCCAGATGGACTGTATTTTTACTTATAAATTTTTGTGCTATTGAATTTATCACATATGAACTTTTTGCTCAATTACCACCACTTTTTAGCGCTACAACTGTATCCCCTATCTCTTGTTATTGTGCCCAACAATATTGTGTTAGCTGCTTTAAAAATATTTTTTCTCCCAGTTTAAGCGCAACAAATCTTTCTTTTTCGTATTAATATATGCCTTCCTATAGGGCTGGCAATCTGCAGCACAATGCAATTTGCTAGTGACAAAATGGCAGCTAGGATGACATCACAAGCTGTGTTATGAACTCTGCCCTTATGATTAATAAGTGAATGGAGCTATCACAGTTAGTGACCCCTCAGAGGGTCATTGAACTATATCTGGTCATTAGCTCACTTTCAGTCATATGACTATCCAAATGAATGTGACAGTAAGGTTTCTTTGTTAATGAATAAACTAAACTGAATAGAGAACTATTGTCTTTACACTATGAGAACTAACTTAATCAACCCAGTGAAGATAAGAGATGGCAGGGTTTACCATTTGTAAATAATGACTACAATAACAGTGGGATTAAAATAATTGTAATCCTAGTCTAAATCGCAGGCCTAGGTGTGAGCATTTACCTTAATTTTCCAAAGTGCGGAAGTACAGTATGCTGTAGCAATAAAACATTCAATACTAGTATCCTCTGTATTCATAAATATCATCATCAATATCATTATCTTGAAGCTATTATATTGTTTTGGAGTTGGCTACAAAGTATGGTTAATAACAATGCTCACTCGCCATATGGAAAAACCACTTGAACTTAAAGAGGCTCTGTCATTGGAGGGGGTGGGGGAAAAGTGCAGCAAGTATGAAATGCAGGTATACATACGGTGCCTGCAGAAGCCTCCCAAACCTTCATGTCATGGCTGAATCTCAGGTCCCTCCAATAGGCATAATCTAAGAGGTTCTTGATACTGCTTAACTGTGTTTGCACCTTCCTACCACCTTAAAAATGCCCTATTGGCCAGTAAGGTGGGCTAATAGGAATGTTTTGGGTTGGGCACAGCGGAAAAAGCTTCAATCACTGCCCAGAAGTGCTGAGGTTTTGTCTTTGAGAATGGCACGCTATTTGTCACAATATAAAGGTTTGGTAGGCTCCTGTAGGTGTGTATCTATGTCAGTTTGCCTCCCCTCACCCTCCTTTTCCTCAATGAGAAAGTCTCTTTAATGAAGTAAAAATATAATTTTCAAGAGCCTAAAATCTAATTCTGATAATAAAATTGAGAAAAAGGGACCTACCACCATAAAACTTTAATGAAAGGTTAATTGAATTTTCCAATATGGGTTTTCTAAAGAGGCAGTACAGCAGGCACAGTTTCCCTTCTGAAGCATTGTCTGTTTGAAACATCAGGCAGAGCTGTACTGGTGGGGAAAGGGGAAAGTTAGGATGAGTTGTGTGCTGCTTTAGCTACTGAGCTCTGTAAATAACAATTTGTGTTTTTCTACAAAAGGAGCTATGGATAAGGTAAAAACACTTGAAATGGGCTCTAAAGGAAAATCTGCTGTCTGGATCTAAGAACACTAAATATTCATGCAATATTATATTTGGTACTTCAAATAAGTTTAAATTTTTGTATTTTTTTAGTTGAAATTATAATAAATTAAGACAATCACCATCATAGGTGTGCGCAGCCTGTTGCATTAGGGTGTGCACCTAAAAGCTCAAACACATATGTGTGTGCATGTGTATATATACTGACGGTGTCAGTAAAGCAGTAGACAGTGTCAGTAGGTCAGAGATTGGTGTCAGCAGGGCAGTGGATGGTGGCAGTAGTTTTCTTTTTTATTATTTTTATTTTTATTATTTTTTCCAACTTTATATTTACAAATTTTTCACCATACATTCCATTTAAAAGCAATGCATTTTTATGCCTTAACCCTGCCTTAACCTTCAATACTTTACAAAAGTATATAGCGTTACATAAAGAGACACACTTCCTGTAAGATATAGAGAAACTATAGCTTTAGATAGAGGTACTGTATGTATGGCAAAAATAAAACTCTTTATAACAATATTTAGTGGTAATGTAGGTTACATATGAAGAGCTAGTCTGATACACTTGCCTAAATGGTCCAGAAGTGAATGAATATTGGGAGTGTAAGACCCCTTTCACACTGGGGCGGTTTGCAGGCAGTATTGCGCTAAAAATACCGCCTGCAAACCGCCCCTAAACAGCCTCCGCTGTTTGTTCAGTGTGAAAGCCCGAGGGCTTTCACACTGAAGCGGTGCGCTGACAGGACGGTGAAAAAAGTCCTGCAAACCGCTTCTTTGGAGCGGGGAAGGAGCGGTGTATTCACCGCTCCTTCCCCGCTCCTGCCCATTGAAATCAATGGGACAGCGCGGCTATACCGCGGCAATACCGCGGCCGAATACAGCTGCAAGAACGACGGTACAGCAGTGCTAAAAATAGCGCTGTTGTACCGCCGACGCCCCCACCGCCCCAGTGTGAAAGGGGCCTAATCGAGGGGGGGGGGTCACGTGTACTAGAGAAAGTAAGTAGAGGGGGGATCATATTGGGAGGGAATAAGTAGAGATGGATCATGAATATTAGGAACAGTGGGAAAAGGGGGGTTCTATTGGGAAGAGTGTCCCAAGATTGTCCCATGTATTGGCTTCCACTTTTAAAGTTGACACATATCTGATGGTTTTAAAATGACCAGGATGAAATATATGGTCATACTAAGGCCCATGTCTGTTAGTATGCGTTGTTCATACAACCACTTCTACTGTTCCTCACTATGTGCAAAATTTTGTTGTAGGTGCCAAGATCTAATTTCTTCCAGATATGGACATCATCTCTAAGGATTGCCAGGTCTTATGTAGGTGAAGCCACTTGCTGACAACAAAAATTGTTAAGTTGTCTGATCTGGCTATGTATGACCAGCTTAAAAGAAAACACAAAGCAAAACACAAAACTCAGCATTACAAATGTAGAGGAAAAAAAATAGTTACTGAGCTTTTTTTTTCTGGATGTAGAAAAAATAAAAAACAATGTTTTTTCTGTTACTAATGCCACCACCATTATAAGATTAAAAAGAACAGCACTTCTGGTTCCTCAATTCAAGAGACTGTGCTTCTGATACTCTTGAAGGTGATAGAGCTGAGACACTGTGATCCTGTATAGAGAAATCCTTTTGTCACTGTTGACATAAAGAAATTGAGAACCTGAATATAGCTGAAGTATAAGTCTTGCATGCAGTAAAGGAGAAAAGCTTGTGTCAGCAATATAGGCAGCCAGTTCAAAAAAGAAATTCCTCCCTTTATGTTCACTCATTCATTCTCCTTATATGTTTGCCCTGACTATGTTCATTTACTTTTAAACTAACTGTACAGAATTAGCTACAAAAGAATTGCAATTGATTTACCTGCACATGATTGGGTGACCGAAGTAAACAGAGCCTCCCTTTATTCGCCAAGAATTGAACGTTCTCTACTCCGATAGTACATCAACACTAATGCTACCACTTTGCAGTTCCCAGATTGTAGTATATATTTTTTGACCACTCTCTAATACGGTATTTAGGTTTAAACATATTAATATGTAAAACATTATCATAAAGTTAAAGGTTTTTGTCATGTTTCTCAAAATGCTTCTGAACTTTTTTCTAAAAAAAATATACAATAAAATAAAGGTAACCCGCTGATTTCTTATTATCTGCTTAACTCCACTAAATAATATTGTATGTTTTTACAGTTACAGCAAATATAAAGCTAGCAGCTATCTTTTGCTGTCCATGTGGGCACCATTAATAAACAGGGCTCCAAAGGAGACATCTCAAAAGCATCTACCAAAAGAGACAAGGTTGACCCTACCTTATTCTACCAATTAATCTAACTGGCTGCTCACCACCAAGTTTTCCTTACATCTGCTCTATTATTTCTGATTTAACAGATCAAATCTATGTACGTATAAACAGGGGGGAGTTCATAATTGAAGAAGGCCACATTATAGAAGAACACACAGTTCAGGGAGTCCCGGAGTAAAAGAAGAGAAAGGAATGGGAGGAGGGACGGCATGACATAGGTGGACAGTTAGGACAGGCAGGAGTAGTATAGGAAATAGTGCCCCCTTTAAGGAAAAGGGGGGTGGTTAAGGGCTGGGAGGGGTCCTGGGGAAGTTTTGTGGGGAGGAGGAAGTAATGTGGAGTCAGTCGGGAGCAAGGAAGAGAGAAGCTTCCCACCCACCCTCCCGATGTTTGTCAGTATTACAGTGAAGCTGTCATGACAGCCTGGCAGTGGTGGGTCTTTGGAGGAAGAGAAAAAGGCTGGAATATAAAATGGTTGGGACCCATCTGTGGTATGGGGTTTTCAGGTACCTTCCGGTTAACGAGGGGTTTAACCAGGAAGGGGTAAAATGTAGGTCACTGCGGATGATGAGTATCGTCTCAGAGTCGGTGTCTTGCGACTGGAGGCCTAAGTTTTAAAGAAGTTTGTCCCAGTGACCAAGTTGCGTGTCGTTGCCCTCACAGACTACCAAGGTATAGAGAAGTTTGGCTGATGGTTATTTTAAATGTTATTTATTTAGGTTTCATATTTGTTAAATAAAAGGCCGTAAGGCCATTTTACTCCAAAACCTTGTCACGTCATTTATCGGGTAATTGGGGGGTTTGAAGGTTATGGTCTAGATCAGGGATATGCAATTAGCGGACCTCCAGCTGTTGCAAAACTACAAGTCCCATCATGCCTCTGCCTCTGGGTGTCATGCTTGTGGCTGTCAGAGTCTTGCTATGCCTCATGGGAATTGTAGTTCTGCAACAGCTGGAGGTCCGCTAATTGCATATCCCTGGTCTAGTAGGTTTGGGAAAACTGGAGGTTATCTGTCCTTCACGTGTCATGTTTACAAAGAAGATACTTAAAAAATTCCCATAGACTGTAACTATCAGGCTTGCATTAGCATTCACATAATCAGTTCCCAGCAAAATAACTCAACTACTGCAGGATACCGCAGCAAACACAGAATTGTCACACAATCAGTCAGGCTCGGTCATATCTCTGCTCTGCACTGCAGGGAATTACAGAAAATGCAGCCTGTGTGAATTTTACAGTGTCAATATACCCTTTTGGGAGCCCATATAAATAAATGTTAATGCAGAAAGATGCATCTATAGTGTGTTTTACTGCACTTTTACACAGCAGACAGAGCCTATTTTCTTTATTTTTTATAGGTGAAATGCATGTACAGAAAAGCATCAAAAACACATTGACATGTGGTAAGAAAATGCATGACTGGACAAAAACACTTGCCATAATAAGTGTTGAAAACACGCTAAACAGCATACATTTTGATAACGCAAAGTGCAAATTCAAGCTGATAGTATTTTTATTACACACACCCCACCCCCACCCCCCAGTGAATCAAATTTCTAGTCCTAAAACCATGAGTGTCTCTAGTGCAAAGGTCTTGCACTGCTGTGTCACAGCTTATGGAACGATACACTCTCCAGACCACTGCACTTAGTGTATTATGCATTCCTAACTCCTGCACTCTGTGTGTTACACATTTCTAACACCGTGCGTTACACACTACTGACAGCTGCAACCTGTGTGTTAAGCAATCCTGACCCCTACAACTCTGTGTGTTATATACCTCTGACCCCTACACTCTGTGTGTTATATACCTCTGACCCCTACACTCTGTGTGTTATATACCTCTGAACCCTACACTCCGTGTGGTATATACCTCTGAACCCTACACTCTGTGTGTTATTTACCTCTGAACCCTACACTCTGTGTGTTGTATACCTCTGAACCCTACACTCTGTGTGTTATTTACCTCTGAACCCTACACTCTGTGTGTTGTATACCTCTGAACCCTACACTCTGTGTGTTAGCATTTTAGATTGTTGCATTTTAGATTGTTGCATACTCCCCTACACAGTGCAGTCAGGAGTGAGTATCACAGACAGTTGAAGCTACACTGTCGGTGATACTCAATCCTGACTTCTATACGTTGTGCGATATGCAACCTAACCTCTGCACTCTGTGCATTCCACACGCCTGACCCCTGACATTAGGAGTGTGTTATGCACTCTTAAACACTGCATTTTGTGTGATAGGCACCTATGACCCTGCATTCTGTGCACTATGTGATCGTGGCCACTGTGCCTTGGGTGTTTTTTGCTTCTGTCCCATAGACTCTGTGGGATTTATTTACTAAAGCTTAATTGAACAAGCTGAGGTTAGAAGCTGGTTTCTATGCAGAATTGTGACAAATTTTCCCCTCTTTAGCTTTAGTATATAAACCCCTGTGTCTTATAATACTTTTGATCCCTGCACTCTGTGCAGTATGCACTCCTGACCCCTGAACTCTGTGCCTTATGCACTTCTGATCCTTACATTCTGCAGCTGTGCATGGTAGCCAACCAACTTCTAACTTCAGCTTGTTCAATTAGGTTTTGACAAAAAAAAAACCTGAAAGCTGATTAGTTTCTTTGCAGGTCTGCACCAGATTTTGCACTCTCCAGTTTTAGTAAATCAGCCCCACTTTATTTTGAACTCCTGACTTCTGCATTCTGTGTCTAATGCACTCCTGACCCCTTACTCTGGGCGTTACACACTCCTGACCTCTGCACTCTGAGCGTTACACACTCCTGAGCTCTGCACTCTGGGCGGTACACACTCCTGACCCCTGAACTCTGGACATTACACACTCCTGACCCCTGCACTCTTGGCATTACACACTCCTGACCCCTGCACCCTGGGCATTACACACTCTCGACGTCCGCACTCTGGGCGTTACACACTCCTGACCTCTGCACACTGGGCGGTACACACTCCTGACCCCTGTACTTTAGGCGGTACACACTCCTGACCCCTGTACTCTGGGCAGTACACACTCCTGACCTCTGCACTCTGGGCGGTACACACAGATAAATAAAGGTGCACTAAAACAAGGTGCAGAGAAACACACTTTCCCCACATTATATTCCAGCACAATTCTAAAGGTTAAGAGAGAGTATGTTCTCTTTGCACCTTAAAAAATAAAAAACCTACCGTCTAGATCAGGGATAGGCAACCTCGGCCCTCCAGCTCTTTTGAAACTAAAAGTCCAATAAGACATTGCAAGACCCTAACAATCACAGGTATGACTCCTAGAGGCAGAGGCATGATGGGATTTGTAGTTTCACCACAGCTGGAGAGCCGAGGTCGCCTACCCCTGGTCTAGATGGTAAATCATTCTCTACTAGTAGTTGGTGACAGTAATGGATTATCCATAGAGATATATTGTACATTTGTTCCAGAGAGGAAAATCAAGAAGATCAGATCACAACAATGCCCTGGGTGTTTCTGGGACTGAAAAATGATGGAAAGTTTCCCCAAAGGGAGACAGTAGCAGCAATAAATAACCTGACAGACGATCTAACCCTTTATCTACTATATCCAAAACTAAGAAATATCCTCTGGCTGGAGTTTAACATTAACCAAACTTTTATACTGCATACTGTGTGAATGTTTCCTGCATAGTCAGATAAAGATTTTGGGGCAGGCTCTCTGACTATGGGTAATGATTATCAGAATGATTTTGTTACGCTACTGCTCTTAAAAAAACATTTGAAACAACCATGTAAAACTGTAATAAAATAGAAGGGCAAACTCTGCAAAGATTCAATCTATGTTGGGTCACATCTACTTAAAGCGGAGTTCCACCCAAAAGTGGAACTTCCGCTTTAAGCACACCTTGCCCCCTTACATGCCACATTTGGCATGTCATTTTTTTTGGGGGGGAAAGTGGGTGCTTAGTTTTGAGTGATACTTCCTGGGCGTAGCTTTGTTACACTGACACAGTGCTCTGCTCTGCTGAACCAAGCTGCTGTCAGGGAGAGGGGAGACATGTCACTCTTGGTGCAGTCCGGGTTAATGATGTATCCGGGTCTGGGGCAGAAGTAAACCCGAACACATCATTCATAAACCAGACTGTCCGGGAGAAAACCGTACAGGTGGCAACCCAAATTGTGTAGGAGCGGAGCAGCAGTGCCTCTAGACTAAGGATCTCCAAATTACGGCCCTTCCAGCTGTTGCGAAACTACACATCCCATGAGGCATTGTAAAACTCTGACATTCACAGACATGACTAGGCATGATGGGAATTGAAGTTCCTGAACAACTGGAGGGCCATAGTTTGGAGACCCCTGTTCGGATCTAGACCAATCTTAGGAATAGAACTATGAGGGTTATCACATCTAAATGCTGAGTTTCAGTTTTCTTGCCATTACGAAGTGGATGGATATGGATGGGTTTTAGAGAATAAGGATATTGTTTAGTGTCACTTTAAGAATAAGACCAGACCTCTCTCCAAAATGACATCTGTCATAGTCCAATAGTATGGAAAGCACTCCGAGCACTGTCATGTTCTAGTTAAAGTTTAACTACAGGCAAAACTTTTTTTTAGTTTTGGATAGAATGGAAAGGCATTATAACACCTGTCAGGTTTTACTGCTGTCCGTGCCCCCATTAGGGAGGCTGTCCGTGCCCCTCTCTATTTGTCCTATTTACTGTTATCATCTAAATTGAAAGTAAAAGAAAATCTCAAATTTTGGGTTGACACCAAAACAGTTATAGAGGGGAAATGTTACAATAGGCACACTGGTTCTGGTGACACCCCGGAATTACCTTCACCCCAGGGATTTTCTCTTACTATGGCTCTAATCAGGTGCTTCAAAAACACCCCCCGCCACTGTAATTCAGGCACCCGGCGCCCGAAAAGGGGCCGAGCACCTGAATAGGGGGTGGCAGCGGTCGCCGTGGACAGATCGCCAGTCTGACTGGAGGGAAGGCATGGATCCTGTGTCCCTGCAAAGCAGGGAACAGGATCCATGTCTTCCGCTAGTAAAAGCACCTCCCACACTGTATAAAAACAATGGTTAGGCACACAGTTAACCCCTTGATCGCCCCTGATGTCAACCCCTTCCCAGCCAGTGTAATTAGTACAGTGACAGTGCAAATTTTTTAGCACTGATCACCGTATTAGTGTCACTGGTCCCCAAAAAGTGTCAAAAGTGTCAATTAGTGTCAGAATGTCTGCTGCAATGTCACAGTCCTGCTATTAGTCGCTGTTCGCTGCCATTACTAGTAAAAAAAATTTAAAAACAAATGAAAATATCCCATAGTTTGTGGATACAATACGCTTATTGGGATTTTTCTTTTACCAAAAATATGTAGCAAAATATATATTGGCCTAAATTTATGAAGAAATTAGATTTTTTACTTTTTTTTATTGATTGTTTTATAGCAGAAAGTAAAAAAAATTGTTTTGTTTTTTTCAAAACTGTTGGTCTTTTTTTGTTTATAGCGCAAAAAATTAAAAACGCATCGGTGATCAAATACCACCAAAAGAAAGCTCTATTTGTGAGAAAAAAAAGGACAAACATTTTTTTGGGGGTACTGCGTCACACGACCGCGCAATTGTCAGTCAAAGTAACGCAGTGCCGTATTGCAAAAAAATGGCCTGGTCATGAAGGGGGTTAAATCTTCCAACGGTCAAGTGGTTAAGCATGCCAAGCTGTATATATATATATCATACTAGAGGAAAGTGCTTACATACGCTTTAGCTTGTCACTGTGTGTACTAATCTTGCATTGCCATTGACCCGTGTTCCTGACAAGCACCTATGCAGTACGCAATGTTTCCAAAAGAACCTTGACCTGACATATTGCAATATTACAGCATTGGTACAGATCTGTTTAGAGATCAGTTTAGTGTAAGCCTCTTATCATTGTATATTATTTAATAAAACGTATCTTTTATATAGTTTGTAATTACCTGTGTACATATAGGCAGACATATTTGTTCATCACATATGCTGGATCTAATTCCTAGTTCTGCCTTGCTGACCATACATGGTTAGAATTTTGGTTGATTCCTGTGAAAGGTTGGCCAAACAGCGAGTTCAGCTGCATTAACTGGTCAAGTATTGTACCAGCCATGGGTTCCGGCTATCAGAATACAACAGAAGGCTGTAAGAGATTCTTCAATCCACACTGTTTAGCCTGGATGACGGAATCTCTGCATTTCTCTTTTTCAGCCCACTGGACTTAATCAGAGCAATCTTCAAGTGTATGGCCAGCTATACTTGATCCCCCTAATACATTGCAAATCTTTGAAACAGGATCTGTCTGTATGGAGTGGACTGCTTTCGGTATCCAAAGACCTGAAACCTCCATTATCCTCCTGGAGCAAGAGACCATGTGATTTTTAGTCTAGGCTAGCTACATCAAGAGGCTTAAATTGAGCCTTTGTGGAATACTTGTTGGAATATTATTATCTCAGCATTGTCAGGCTATTTATAAACCTCAATGACATTGCAATTGCTTGAGATCTTTTTTGTCTATGGCAAGGAAGAGGTCATCTTTTGTTCAGAATAACAGTGTGGTGATGCTGCTGTATGCCCAGTTGCTTTAAAGCGGAACTTCGGTCATTTTTTCAACTTTCCAGCTATCAAATCCTCTGCCCTTGTTGTTTTACCTTTGGATAATAAAAGTTTTTTGTTCTGCCAGTAAATACCTTATACAGCCCACTTCCTGTTTCTTCTCTGGTCATTACCCTAGGCTTATGACATCATGCACAGCTCTCTCTCTCACTCTCGTGAGAGTTTGTCAGGAAGGGAGGGGGGGGGGGGTGAGTCATAAGAGGGCCAATGAGAGCTGCAGAGCTGGGAGTGTGTCTCTGTGAATCCAAAAAGTGAACAGGCAGCAGCTTCAGCTGCCCACAGCTAAAATGGTTGCAGCCAGACTAATTTCTGCAGCATATTTTCCAAGTACAGAATCACAGTATATATAAAATAAGATGCAAAGTGGTTGGAGGGAAGCTCCATAATGGCAAACATGTTTTTATTACAAATTATGTGAGCAGACTGTAGTTCTTCTTTAACCAGTTGACATCCGCGCTATAGCCGAATGACGGCTACAGCGCGGACCTGAATTCCGACGGCCTTCCCTGTGCACGCGAGTCAGCGAGTCACTGAGACTCCGGTGATCACCGATCCGAGTAAGGGGTCGGTCCCGGCCCCTTACCATGTGATCAGCTGTCAGCCAATGACAGCTGATCACATGATTAAAACAAAAGCTCTGTGATCTTTTTTTTTTTTTCCTCCTCGCGCTGACATCACTGGCTCATCAGCAAGGGACATCGGTCCTGAAGAGGAAGAGGCAATAATGCCTCAAATGTGCCACCAGTACCCCCTGCCATTGCCACCTGACAGTGCCCACCAGTGCCACCTATCAATGCCCATGAGTGCCACCTATCAATGCCTACAAGTGCCACCTATCAATGTCCACAAGTGCCACCTATCAATGCCCACCAGTGGTGCCAATCAGTGCCACCTAGCAGTGCTGCCTATCAGTGTAACAGATCAGTGCCCATTATTGCCACCCATCAGTGCCCCTCACTGCCACCTATCAGTGCCCATCAGTGCCGCCTCATCAGCGTACATCAATGAAGGAAAAAAATTACCGTATATATTTTTTTTTTTTAAATTCTGTCTTTTTACATTTTTTTTAAACAAAAAATAAAAACCGCAAAGGTGATCAAATACCACCAAAAGAAAGCTCTATTTGTGGGAAAAAATGATAAAAATTTCATTTGGGTACATGACCGCGCAATTGTCATTCAAAGTGCGTCAGCACTGAAAGCTGAAAATTGGTCTGGATAGGAGGGGGGTTTAAGTGCCCAGTAAGCAAGTGGTTAAGTGAAGTGTAAATTTCAATGAATGCTAAACTTTATGGAGCCACACCATCGCTGGTATGAGTGCATCATCTCTGTACAGGGAGCAACGACTTTAGTTCCAGTTGGTAGGTAGAAGGTATGTGCAGAAATCCCAAGGAAGGCTGAAAGCCCCACATAACATTCAAGAGTCTGTTAAATATTCTAGTGTGCGCTTTAATCTGCCATACACCAGGCAAGATCATTGCTTGTACGGCAAACGGAAACCATTGGAAATATATTTAGAATTCTGCCGGGACATAGAATATAATTCATAATGACTTCACCAACAATCATTTAGTATTACTTTGTAATTTTTATCTAAATGCTGACAGATTTTGAGGAAACGTGCTGTTTGCTGTTTATTTGGTGAATTGCAGCATGTTTTTCTTTCTGATTGGTCCTTTAATTACATATGTTATTTTGTTGGCCTCTTAGTACATTTCAGATGTCATAGTGACATTTACAAACAGGTGCCAAGTCTGCCTGCTGCCCAAATAACTGAACTATTAAAGTGGTATTAACCCAAAAAAATGAAAAGCTGTTATATTGCAGCTTATCAATTCTTATGCTCCCTTGATTGTCTTCTGAGGCTACATGATCCCTGACGCTCTGTATGGACAGTGCTGATTGGCCCTGTGCTGATCACATGCACTCTCCCAAGAAAAAAACTCTCTAGCAATATACAACAAACTGAGCATGTGCAGCTTGCCCCAAGGCCCTGTTCTATCAGCAGATAGATTGGGCACAGTGGAAGAAGGGGATGATCAGAAACGAAAAGCTCAAACAGCCTTTTTAAACAATGCAGAGGATTAACCCCTTAGGTTTCACAATGAGTATAACAAGCATGACTGCAAATGCAGACAGATTTTACTGTTGTGTGTTTAGTAAATATGGTGGCTGTATTTTTTTCATTTGTTTTCATAATTCATTCATTCTTAAATGTGGTGACTACATTTTTTCATTTTATTTTTAATCTGGCCAGTAAGGGCTCATTCATACTATTGGTTGGAGGGTGGTAAAACCCTCCTTGCCACGGTACTAGCAGCCATTGTGAGTAGTGTTCAAGGGAGTATATTTCATCAATTCTCCAGGAAATGGTTCATGTTGGAAAATGTTTGGGAAATTTTATAGGCAAAATTTCTAGTCATCCCACAAAGTAGCAGCTTTACACTTTTAGTAAAGCTAGACATATAAAAATTTAATCACAGATAGGTATATTTCCTCTTGAGCAGTGGTTCTCAACCTTACTAGTGCCGTGACCCCTTGATAAAATCTCCCAAGTTGTGGGGACCCCTAACAGTAAAATTATTTTTGTAGCGTGGGTTGTCAGCACCCAAGGCAAGACAAGTAATTTGCGCCCCTAACCCATGGATATTTAGTGCTCCCTTAGTCCCTTCCACTCGTACAGTATTAAAACCCCTTATGGTACATTTTAGGATGTACCACTCTTTCTCTTTGTCACAGGTAGTGTTATTCACTGTGTCTCCAACTTTATGGTGTCTCACAGCAGTGACACCTATGCCGAAATCAGGAGATAGGGTCTCCTGCAGCCCCTCCCACTTCACATTCCTCACAAGTCAGCTGACCTCTAGTCTCTGCCCCCCCAGCCATGCCGTGAACTGAATGGGCGGCTGCGAAGAGGGTAAGTGGGCGGCCGTGGGGTCCAGGAACAACCCAGCTGGGCGGCTGCGAAAATTCTGGGAGAGCGGTGCGGGCTTCAGGAACAGCCCAGGATTAAGTGACCCCTGGCAAATCGTCATTCGACCCCCGAGGGGGTCCCGACCCCCAGGTTGAGAACCACTGCTCCAGAGGAAAGCAGGGGGAGAGACATCCACTTGACTTGAAATCCACCGTAATGCTCACCAACGTATGTTGCAGCCTCAGTGGCATAATTTTAGTTAATACCTTTGATAAGGGAAGAGTCCGAACCTATTCATTTGAAGTTCCCCAACATGCTGGACAACTTTGTGTGTAATAACAAGTGCTTCTGGTGGTCACAAGCACCCTTTGGTGTAGGTAAAGGAGGCCTCTCATGGGAACCTTACGTGACAAGATCAGGCAATGTATGGCCACCATAACTTATAATAGTCGTTGATGGAACAGTTTTTCACTAGATGTTCTTTGAAATAATAGTCCCAGAGACCTTGGCTTCTTTTGTGTACAAACAAGGCTGTCTGTAAATTCTCCAGTGTCAAATGTAGGTTGACAGCACCGCGTGAGGATGTTACAGGGGACCGGAGGTGAGCAGGAGGTGGGTCATCATATATCTATAATAAACCACAGAGGAAGAAGAAGGCTGGTTTCAGATTTAGAATTTACTTGTCCATACAAAGGTTTCTTTACATAAGATTCAAATGTTGGACATTCCATGCAATGAGTTCATTTAATGAACAGATCTAATAAATTATGTGGTGAAATTACTATAAACAACAGTATCGGTCATCAGAGCCTGGAGATGGTTTCCTTGACAACCTCGCTTCCCTTTGTAGAGCAGACATCATGCCCAGTGAGGACATGACTTCTCATCTTAACACTGTCACTGCCAAAGGGGGCCTGTAGTGAGCTACACACAGAGATTGAAGCCAAAAGGCCCGCATACACAGATGCCAGCAGAATACAAAATGCCAGGTTATATGTGCAGTCGAAATGCACCAATTGACACTAATCTAAGTGTGTTCATTTCACTTCAGTATAAATAAATACTGCAGCAGGCCTCATATATTATGCCTGAAAGTGCAACTAGCAACATTGCCCATATTAGCCAATAAGATTCCAACAGTGTTTCTTTTGCTGCAGATAAGAAAATACACAGAAGAATCCTGATATGTTGCTGTAAATAACCCAGATAGTTCACCCAGCCACTTCCATTAATGAGACCGGTGGTGACAGTCAGGTTGATTTACTGAGGGAATAGAAAGTTCACTAAGCCAAAGGAATCTTGTTAGTTTTAAAGGATATGCACAAAATTGGACTAGAAAAACATGAACTTTATAGGCACCAATTAAAAACATACACATTTTCATTAGTACAAAATGTAAAAGACACATTCACAAAATCCATAATACAATAGTACCTACTCAGGACAAGCTACTTGTGTATATAATTGACCTAGACCAGTCTCATAGTCCGTTAACAGAGGCAATAAATTGCATGTAGGTTAGTAGAATCCAGGAGTGTTATGCCTAGGTCAAAGTAGCCTGCTGTAGCTTTAGCTCAACGTGTTTCGTGATATTTCGCTTCCTCAGGAGCTTAGGTAAGTAGCTGTGTGTGTATGAACTACAAGCCCCAACATCCTTTGCAGCTGTCGGCTTGTAGTTCTCAAAGTTCCCGACACACGCATGTTGCTGCTTTCCTTTGCCAGCTTTAATGTTGGTGAGTGCATTTTAGCTCTGTTGTTCAGGCGTGGTGGAGAGGATTTCCATTAGCTGCTGGAAGACACTTTCTTTGTGGTGATATGTATCACATGTTTTGGACTCTTTTGTATAGAACTTTATTTACACTGATTTCATGATTTTTTTAATCATATTTGAATATTGTGGATGCTTTTTGCACATTATGAATAGTGTGTTGATGGCACATGCTTTAAGCTTGTAATATTTGATATATTTGGAGGTGCTGCATTATTTTCTTTGTTGTTTTTTGTGGGTAGTCTATATTTACTTTTTGCAAGCTGCCCATTTCTTTTCTTTATTTTAGTGCTGATCCCCTTTTTTTATATTCTCAATGAACTACCATGGCGTTTTTGAGTGTTCAAAAATAGTTCATATGCCGTTGTGATGCGAAATGCAAAAATAAAAATAAAAAAATTGAAATACAAATAAAAATATATATATGAAAAGTGACAGGTGCTTTTCAAGACTGTGCACAGTGCTTCTTATGGGTGCCTTATAGGTAATGCACTCACCGGAACCATTCGTCCCACGCAGGGGTATTGCGCTTTCACAGTATCTGCCACTGTGTAGCAAACAAAAGGCTTTTTCCTGTGTCAGCTGTTTGTTTCCCTGCTTGCGGTGACACAGGTCACATTTGCATTTATTTGGTACACACTAAATATTTTGCTCTTGGTTTTGTTTTTGTTTCTGTTTTTGGTCTTAATTCTGAGATATATTACATTTGGGATATCTTTAAAGCTACATAGGGGCGTGTGACACTGCACCCCAGAACAGCGCCACTTCTACCCCCTCTCTTTTATACATTTACCCTTCACATTACACTTAGGTGGATGTACTGGTAGAGGCAGCAGTTCTCCTCCTTGACCTTTTTTCCATAAGCGCGGGACTCCAAAAACCTTTTACAAGTTTAACATACTAGCACATTATGACATTACCTTGCAGGGTCCAAAAAAAAAAACATCCAGCGGTTTACAACAGCTTTAAGGCGTCATGCACACTGCTGCTCCTAAACTCACTTACAGGAGCTTTTGGTGTTTTTTTGCCAAAGCCCTTGAACTCAACCCAATGCAAGCCTATGGGGCTGATTTACTAAAGCTGGAGAGTGCAAAATTTGGTGCAGCTGTGCATGGTAGACAATCAGCTTCTAACTTCAGCTTGTTTAGTTAAGCTTTGACAATAAAACTCTCCAGTTTTAGTAAATCAACCCCTATGTGGTCCATGTACACATAGACGATTACCAGAGTTTAGAGGCAGTCAAACCTCTTCTCCTGAACACAGAAGACTTTCTACTCCTTTAGTAAATAAACCTAAAAGATCCCCTGTCAGAGACCAACTATATATTTTATGGTTTTAGGGATTTCATAAGGCCATTTTTTTTGGGGGGGGGGGGGGGCGTAGAGTGATAAGGATTTAAATTCCTTGTTAGGTTTTCATTGCTATTTATGTCCCCGTTAGGGAGATGCACCTTCTCTGTTTTTTTTTTTTGTTTTTTGTTTTTTATGAGAGTGAAGAAAACTCTAAGATTTTGAGTTATTACAGAATATAATGAGAAATCTTTTATTGAGGACACATTTTTGATAAACAACTGTCTAAGAGGGTAACTTCCCTCACTTTGGAGAAATTTCAAAGAGATGAAGTTAAGGGAAATCTCCTTGATGGCGCAGATGACCAAAAAACCTTATAGGCCTTTCCATACACTATTCAAAATGGCTTTAGATATACTTTATGTCAGTACAAAAAGCAATAACTGCTTGTATTACACCACAGCCACCAATCAGATCTGATATTTTAAGTCATCTCACAACTGGAAATATGAGTACTTTACTAGGTTTCTTCCATTGGCATATCTGCATTGTCCCTCACTCTGAATAAGCTAGAGGATTCTCTTTATTGTGGGTTAAAAAAAAAATATATATATATATATATATATATATATACTGAATAAATATACAAATGGGTATATGTAAGCTACTAGTTCTAGTCTCTATCCTGACCTACAGTAGAAATAGAAAGGTTTCAGATAGGTTATCAATACATTTGCAAGCCTCGACATTTCAACAGGAACCATAAAAGAATAATCGGTGATAGTGTGAACAGAAGGTTATTTACTTAGCTGTAAGATAGAATACTCCTATGGATTTATTCAGAAACACATTAGCATAAATATAAAAAAAAGGTCTGTAGATCAATAGATTAACAATGACATGCATATTTGAGTCTATCAATAAGCCCACATATACAGATCCTTATATTGGGGAAAAAAAATAGTGTAACAATATTTGAACAACTTACAGATCTGTCAAAATCCATAAAAAGCAAAATAAAAAAAATAGCATTGCTTCGAATAACCTTTTTTTCCATAAACAAATTGAAATTTTGTATTGTACAGTAGTAATATAATGCTGTAACAATGGGCCAACAATGATCTCTAGTAACAAACATCCTTTGCTTTAAAAAAAGACACACTCTGAAAATTTGTTATTACGCAATTGTAGAATGTTTGGGGAAATTGGTGGCTTGCCAAGGAAAGAAAAGCATTCTCATGGGATACAAGTTGGTATCAGGCAGCTGTTGATCAATTGGAAAAAGGACATATCAGATCTTTCACTGTTACCGATAAAGAATCTGCTAAGAGAATTTTAAAGATAATAGTTGAGTTAGTTTCGCCATCAAACTTTTATTTGATTGCTAAACCTTTTTCTTTTTTGGGCCAAAATCTGGTTCTGCAGACATACTACTGATATGTGCAGTCTACAGTTGACTGCGGGGTTTATTAACTAAAGCTGGAGAGTGCAAAATCAGGCTCACTTCTACACAGAAACCAATCAGCTTCCAGTTTTTTTTGCCAAAGCTTAAAGGGTTACTTGGGCCTCTTTCACACGAGGGATCCATATGTCCGTTTTTCATCCTTCCGTTTTCGGATGAAAAACGGACATACATGTATCCCTATGGAGCGTCGGATGTCAGCGGTGACATGTCCGCTGACATCCGACCCGCTCCGATCCGAAAAGTGTAACGGAGGAAAACCCTACTTTTCCATCCGTTTTCAGATCGGATCGGGTGACGACGGACACTACGGTCCATCATCATCCGATCCCCCATAGGGGAGAGCGGCGCTCTGACAGGTCCATCGCTGCACAGTGTGTAGCGATGGACCTGTCATCTTCCTGCTCAGCGGGGATCGGCGGAGCGATCCCCGCTGAGCAAGCGGGTGTTCATGGGGCGGATCATCACTGATCCGCCCCATGTGAAAGAGCCCTAAACCCTAATTTTTTAAAAAATAACTAACATATCATACTTACCTCCTCTGTGCAGTTGGTTTTGCACAGAGTGGCCCGGATCCTTCTCTTCTGGGGTCCCTCAGCGGTGCTGGTGGCTCCTCTTCTTCTTGAGTGCCCCGTCAGAGAAGAGCTCTCCTTCGGGACACCCGTGCGGGGGCGCTCCCGAGTCCTGCTGCTGCATCTATTGACACAGACAGCAGGACTTTGCCCTGCCCCCCCCCGGCGCCCACGTCATTGGATTCGATTGACAGCAGCGGAAGCCAATGGCTGTGCTGCTATCAATCTATCCAATCAGGACACAAGACACCAGCTGGAGCTGGTGTGCTCGTTCCCGTCGCGGGAATTACGGGGCTCGGGTAAGTAACAGGGAGGCTCGGGGGGGGGGGGGGCTGCATGACAGGAGGTTTTTCACCTTAATGCATAGAATGCATTAAGGTGAAAAACCTTGAGGGTTTACAACCCCTTTAATTGAACAAGCTGAGGTTAAAAGCTGATTGGCTACCATGCACAGATGAACCAGATTCTGAGTGCACCAGCTTTAGTAAATCTTCCCCTATATATCGATAACACTATTCATTGAGGCTTGTCCAATCGGATGACAGCTGACGCTGGCAGAACATGACATTCAAGTGCCTGTCTGTGACATCTAGGACATCAATTAATGACAGACACTAGCAGGGCAAGCTGCTTCCAACCGGTAGCAATCACAGTAATAGAACCCCCAGAGTTCTGCTAATTGGGGGAGGGAGGTTTTCTTGCACCTTTCCGAGTAGGATTCAATAAGGTGCCTGTATTTAGAAAATCATCTTGCTTTAATACACCATTTAACCTACAACTGCATGTCTAATGTAGAAGGACATTACTAGTAAAATATTCCACTACATCATCCTGTGGTTTTTAATAATTGCTGATAATAATAATAACACTATGGTGCCGTTCCAAGCATTACATTTTTTTTTTTTTTTTGGCAGAGAAAAGCCTCTGTTTGTTATCCACGCTATCTCAAATATGGATCCAAACAGCATGGTGTCCCTACAAAAATAAAATATCCATAATTTAAAGTGGAATAAAAAAAAAGGCCGAACACTGGAAAATAATCCAAACGATAAGCCAAAAGGATCGAGTTAAATCTAGCACATTGCTTAGTGCTTCAAAATGCCCCCAGAGATTTCTAACAATGGAACTCCAGGCAGGGAGTGGGGGGGAGCTGATAGGTACAAAGAACCTATATTGAGGTCTTGACACCTTCCAGGATGCCTCTCAAAATATAAACAGCAGCTAATTACATCGGTGACCTTTTCGCTATCCAGTGTGATCAGCTTCTGTATTTGCATAAAGCTGCAGCATGATTATTTCAGTCCCATGGTGTCCAAACATCTGCAGTGTGGCACTGCGCAGTACAAGCCAAACAGCTGTACATTGCATTCTTTCGCTGGATCTGCTTTGTAAACATCGAGTCAAATAAACTGCAGGCAGATATTCTAATTTGCACCTCTAATTCATAGCTCATTTTATGCTTAAGGGCAGTTCAATAAAGCCTTTAAATGATTGTTAGAATAGTATATCAAGAGGCTGAACGGTGAAACCACATTTAGGCATTACCTATGCCATTCAAATTACCTTTATGTTCGGTTCACATTAGCTTCTACACACTGAAATTATTAGCGAGTACTCTAATACTTTGCGGTTTCCAGTAGAACATCTCATCGTCTTGTCTCTGCTCAAATGTATGATACTTTTAAATGTGATGAGTAACCATGTTTGGTTATTCAATCACAAAATACAATGGGGTTGATTTGCTAAAGGCAACTAGGCTGTTCCCTTTTCAAGGGAATTTTCACTTAGGTTATTTCCAATAGTGCACATTTAATAATGTACAAGGAAAAATACTGTTGATTGAATCTTTTCTGTGATTGGATACTCTTTGCAAAGTGTATTTTCACAACATTAAGTATAATTTCTGCCGGAACACCACTTTAAGCCAGTATTTTTCAACCAGGGCACGGCGTGCTGCATATGGGGTGTCATATGACTTCCCACAGGGTGCCACAAGCATGGAAACCCGTTTGCCCTGAATCGGCATTATAAGTTACAATGGTGTTGTGGGCCAGTGTCAGTGTAGCAACCAATGATCCGCTAGGGTCAAAATACAGGGCACCATTCAATGATGAATGATGGTGGAAAGCTCCCCTACACCATAGCAACACATGACTCTGATCTAGGACAGGTGGCATGCGGAAAATCCCTTAGAATTCAGGAAAAGTTAGGAGTCCACCTCCTCCCAACCTCCTCCACTTCCTACTGTCTGCCGTGCTGCTGGTGCCAAAATGTAGGCCTCTGATGTGCAGAGGGAACTGTGTGATTGGGGGACTCTGTGATGGGGGACGCTATAGTGATATGAGCACCTCTGATGTGAAGGGGGAACCTCTGATGTGATGGGAGCACCTCTGATGTGAAGGGGGAGCCTCTGATGTGATGGGAGCACCTCTGATGTGAAGGGGGAACCTCTGATGTGATGGGAGCACCTCTGATGTGATGGGAGCACCTCTGATGTGAAGGGGGAACCTCTGATGTGATGGGAGCACCTCTGATGTGAAGGGGGAGCCTCTGAAGTAATGGGAGCACCTCTGATGTGAAGGGGGAACCTCTGATGTGATGGGAGCACCTCTGATATGAAAAAGGTGGCCTCTGATGTGATGAGAGCGCCTCTGATGTGATGGGAGCACCTCTGATGTGATGGGAGCACCTCTGATGTGAAGAGGGAACCTCTGATGTGATGGGAGCACCTCTGATGTGAAGGGGGAGCATCTGAAGTGATGGGAGCACCTCTGATGTGAAGGGGGAACCTCTGATGTGATGGGAGCACCTCTGATATGAAAAAGGGTCCTCTGATGTGATTAGAGCACCTCTGATGTGATGGGAGCATCTCTGATGTGAAGAAGGGGTCCTCTGATGTGATGGAAGCACCTCTGATGTGATCGGACACTTTTGACACTTTTTTGGGACCAGTGATATTTATACAGCGATCAGAGCTAAAAATAGCCACTGATTACTGTATAAATGTCACTGGCAGGGAAGGGGTTAACACTAGAGGGGAATCAAGGGGTTACGTGTTCCCTATGGAGGTGTTTCTAACTGTGGGGAGGTAGTGGACTGACTAGAGGAGGAAAGATATCGCTGTTCCTGATCACTAGGAACAGACGATCTCTCTCTACTCCCCTGTCAGAACAGGGATCTGTTTGTGTATATTGACAGATACCCGTTCTGGCTCTCTGAGGAACGATCGCGGGTCGCCGGCAGACATCGCGGCCGCTGGCCACGCGCACCGGCTCTGGAAGTGCGTGCGCGCCCCCAGTAGCTTCTTAAAGTGGCCGACGTACAATGACGGTGATTCGTGCAGCCGTGCCAACCTGCCGCAGTACAACTGCGTCGGCTGGTAGTTAAAGAGTGCCGAAATGGAAAAATGGTTGTGAAATGCCGTACTAAGCTAAGGGAAATGTCCCTTGCAAAGTGAACAACCCATGTTCCTTCAGTAAATCCACCCCAGTGGGTCTAGTTTTTTATTTTTATGGGGAAATAGGAAGGGCAACATTTGATTCTAGTAAGCACTCAGACTCCAATGTTAGTTTTCTAATACTGAAAAGAAAACAAGCATTTGATTGATTGTTCTTGGTATCATATGCGGGTTTTCCTTCCTCCAAAGTTTTTAAATAATCCCATTTGCATTGCATAGTAAATCTATATTTAACAGGGCCTGGAACTTGTACTCCCTTCCGCAGAACTACTAACAACCAATGCAAACAATGACCTTTGGCCCCGCAGACAGTCTGATGTGGTTTATGCGCAGGGAATGTTGTCTCCTAACATACTGTATTCTGATACAGTGACAGATGATATGTTCTCACACACTAAAGTGCTGTCAAATTTTAATAGGTCAGATCTGACATACTGATATGTACTAACAATCCCATGCTCCAGTGACACCGGAGCATGGGATTGTTAGTACATATCAGTATGTCAGATGTATTGTGACACTTTCATGTTTGTGTAGCTCTACAGTTCAGTGGATAAGCATCCTTTTGCGCTTTGTAGCTCTAAAGCACAACAGGTAAAAGGGGGCAAAGCATGGTCTGAATATATATATTTACTTCCACTTGTCTCAGCCAATGTGGATAACACAGAAGAGTCATAAGGCTCTCTGCAGAGCAGGTCATTTACAGCTATAGTTCTTTCCTCATCAGGTTCTTGTTTCAAATCTTGTACAGTCAAAAATACCGTATGCAAATATTGAGCAGTATGTTGCCTTTTGTGGATATTTGCAATAACAATTAAAGTGTTACTAAACCCACAACAGTCAAATCAGTCTGTCTATGGAGTATAGCAGGGGTAGGCAACCTCGGCACTCCAGCTGTGGTGAAACCACAAATCCCATCATGCCTCTGCCTCTAGGAGTCATGCCTGTGATTGTCAGGGTCTTGCAATGTCTCATGGGACTTGTAGTTTCACTACAGCTGGAGGGTCGAGGTTGCCTGCTCCTGCAGTAAAGCATGCTTGTTATACTCACTGTGGAACGGGTTAATCCTCAGCATTGTGTAAAAAGGCTGTCTGATCCTGTCTTCTCCAATCCTCTCCTTCTTTCGCTGTCCACAACCCATTTGCTGATAGCACAGAGCCTTGGAGTCACTCTGCACATGCTCAGTTTGGTGTGTATTGCTAGAGAATTTTTTTTTGTTTTTCTTTTCCTGGGAGGGAGCATTTGATCAGCACATGGCCAATCACCACTGTCCAGACAGAAAGTCAGGGGTCCTGCAGCCTCATAGGACAGTCAGATGAGAATGAAAACTCCTCCTACTAGCTTTAACCAGTGCTCGGCCAGACACTGATGGAAGTCACAAGATTGCTATATATTGCTGATGAGAAAAAGTATTTAGCAGTTTATATTTACTAAAATAGTTGCATTTCCATGTTCTGTGTGAGACCAAATATAATGAATGCAGGGTCCTGGGTTTAGTAACACTTTAACAGGCTTATGTATAAAAAGAATATGTAAGTAAGGCTGTTTTTGCTGGTCATAGCAACCAATCAGCTTCCTACTTGTATTTGTTTAGTCCATAAACCTAAAATAAAACAAGATTATAATAGCTTGCTATGGAGCACATGGTGTTATCATGTTAGCACACTTTTACTACATAAGCTGCTAAGTGTCGTATATAAAAGCTGTTAAGCCTCCTCCAAACAATGGCATCATTACATGATCCTAAGGAAACATCAAATACTCTAAATGTACCCTCTACCCTGTATTTAGTTGTGTTGAAGCCAATCTCTATGCAGATATGACATTGTCATTTAATCATGCATTTTAAAAATAATGACTTGTAATTTTACTTGCAACTTATGTAAATACAGATTGATAGCAGTCTCCTGTCATCTCATACACAGCATCACTCAGACTGGGAGAGGAAGAGGCAGTGCTAGAAGACAGTTAGGCTCTGTTGCGGTGCACCTGTGCTCACAGGAGGAGAGAGCACAAAGAGCAAGTTGAGGAGTTATCAGTGCTCCAACTAGCTGTGGGCAATGGCGTCCCTAGGGGGGGGGGGGCAGAGGGGGCCCTGACCCCCCCACACACACACACAACATTATGCTGTGCCCCCCCCAAAAAATTTTTTTTTTTTACAAAAAATCAATGTCTAAGAGGGAGAAAGTCCCCAGTCAGCTCCTGCGGGTGATTCCTCCCCCTCCCCTGCTCGCTGACACTGCATAATGCAAGCGCTCACACAACCACGGCCGCCCGATCTGCTCCTTCACCTGCATCCTCATTGGCAGGGAGAAGAGCGAGTTGCAGGAAGGACTCCACCAGGACTCTCAGTTACTGAAAAAACAGATTGATTTCTCCCGTCCTTAGGAAAGGCGAACCAGCCTGTAAATTCCAAGAGATGCCAGACCAGCGCTGTCAATAGCAGGGGCAGGACAGCAAGAGGAGGCTGGGGAACCCCACAGTGGCAGAACACCAGGGCCCGGAGGCAAGACAACCTTTGCAACCCTGATAGTTCTCCCACTGCTTTGGATCCTTATATTTTCTTGGTATGCTGGTGACATATATCTCTTGTTTTCTGCCACCCTGGGGGGCCCCAATACAGTAGGAAGGGAGCTCACTGCAGAACATGTGAAAGGGCCCGTTGTGGGGTCGTAGTAAAGGGCCCCAGGATATATATATATATATATATATATATATATATATATATATATATATATATATATATATGCATTTTATAGTTGCCCCCCTACTTTTGTCCCTGTCCCCCCATGTGCCCTCCCTAAATTTGAAAGCTGGAGACGCCACTGGCTGTGGGCAAAAGATGACACCTCACACCTCTGTATTCCTGAACTCCAACAGAGAAGGTGGTGTGACCCTCCTGGCTATGCTTTTTGGCATTGGTGTATTGATGTAATTGACGATTCTCCAGCCGATAAGACAGCTCACATATGTGTAACTCAACTATGTTTCAGCTGTTTGCCGGCAGATCAAGTTAAAGAGGAGTTCCGGCCCCCCACCCCCAAAAATTAAAAGTCAGCAGCTACAAACACTGTAGCAGCTGTCCTTTACTATTAGGGCACTTACCTGTCCAGGCATCCAGAGGTGTCCTCACCTGAATTGGCTCTCGGGGGCTGGCTCCTCCATCTTGGCTGAGGAAAGTTTCCTACTGGGCATGCGTGAATGGTGCTGCGCTTTGTGAATGGGCCAGCAGCGGGGGGAAGGAGGAGGGGGCTGAACTTCCGTCTCATTTCACTACAGCAAAGTGAGCTGGAATTGGGAGCAGGCACCTGTCAAAACCAGGTACCCACTCCCCCCCAAAAGGTGCCAAATGTGGCACCGGAAGGGGGGAGGAGGCAGAAGAGCGCAGCTTCCCCTCTTGGGTGGAGCTCCACTTTAAGTAACTAATATTTTAAATTTTTTCATACATTTTGCTTTTTTTTATTCTGGATAGAGTGGTTAAAGGGTTTTTATTTTATTTGTGTCCTCTTGAGGAGACTTCTCCTCACTTCCTGTGCCATAGCCAAAACATAAAGTACGTTAAGAGGAAACCCCTCCAAGGTAAGGGAATTTGATACTATTTGATAGTCAAGGTCAGGGAATCCCTGGTTGTCACCAGGGTCTTTAGAACTTATAATATGAGAATGAATACAATCAGCGCAAAGAGAAAATTGGCAAAGATAAAATGCAGCTGAATACTAAAAGATTTTTCACATAATCCAACAGTCGATATTATACAAAGGAGTGCAACGCAAAATTAGTGCTCATTAAAACATTTCATATATAAATAAAAAATGTCCACATAAATCCGTATGCATTACATTCACATGAACTTCCTCAGCAGGGCCTAAGGAAGGAACTTCCCCGGTGCGGAAGTTCATGTGAATGTAACGTGTACGGGCGTAGCGAGTGTGCTGGCGGTGGAGGGAAAGTCACCCTTGCATTGAAATTTCTCACTAGGACTCTTTTGGTTCTGCTTTTGGTTTTATTTGGAGTTATATGAACTTTTTATTATATATAAAATGTTTTAATGAGTCCTAATTTTGCGCTGCACTCCTTTGTATAATATCTTTAGAACTTATGTTCTCGTTAGAAGATTTCACCTCTATTTCTGTTCTGGTGACAACCCAAATTTGAGATTTTCTTTCATTTTCACTGATGTCATAGTTCAGAGGAAGCGGTAACATCTCCGCCCTTCCCCTGTCATCCGGTGACAGTGATTGGGCCTAGCAATAGCCCCGAGCAGTGCATCATGAGAGGATGTCACATGGTCCCCCATACACAGAAGCACTAGGTATTTTGCAGTTGCGTTCACAGAAAAAGGAGGGTGAGGGGGCATTGGAGAATGTAAAGTGGTTAAGGGGTGGATTTTACACAGACCCAGTGTCTTTTTAAGTTACATATTTATGTTTAAAGCTGGCTATGTGCCCCCAGCGCCACTTTGAGAGGGACGCCCACTAGAAGAAAGCAGCAGTGCTTTATGAGCCAATTTCAAGACTCAACTCTGTGGTGGGTTAGGAGGGGAGCCGCCGTTACAGAAGAGAGCCCAGAAGCGGGTCTTTAAAAATTCACTTCTTCTTTCCTGGCAGCATGCCTCCTGATCCACTATGGAAGTGAGGCATGAAATCACCTCATTCAAACCTCACCTACGGGATGATTTTGTAGGCCTTAACATGGCTCTCTACATGTACAGAGTCCCTATTACCAAAACCTTGAAATAGCTAGTAAATATATGTATATATTATTATCATCCTATTATCATCCTATGGCTTATTTTATTTATTGATTGATTTTTTACACTTGAACTTCTTTCTCTGGGCAAGGGGATGGGAGTGTGTGGATGAAGAACTTCCCTCTCCAGGGGGTGGGGGGTGGCATAGAACTGAGTCTTTGCCCCTTGTGAAAGAATGTCTTATTTGGCCACGGTGGTCACCTATAGAAAGAATCTGCAGGATAGAAATATGGGAAATATTAAAGACTTACGTTCTGGGGCCACCATCCTTATCCTTCTTCACTACTTAGTGATCTACTGGCCAAGAATGTACATATTAGGTGTTCCCTCACTTGCTATATACATGCTTGTTCCTGGTAAGTAACCTACACGCCAATTCCATACGTATAACCTGTCAAGTTCATTGGTACATGCTAAGGTTGGTGTTTATGTCAAAAAGGGATTTATTGATGTCAGATTATTGTTCCTTTTGTATGGTGCAGGGATCTCTAACTGAGGGATAGTTTTCCAATGCATTTGATTTATAATTGTTGTCAACATGTGGTTTTGTAGGTTTTCCTGTTACGGATTCATTATATATGAATTTGAGGGTTAATATATTAAGCAAGTATGAGTGATAGTGGCAGTGAGGAGGTTTTTACTGTATGCACTGACACCACGTGCTACCTCATGCTGTTGGCCATAAACTGGCAGATCTTTTAGAAATGTAAGCAGTGACAAATCTTTCCTTATTAATATTTCATACAAAGCATAGAGCTGAACTCCAGGATAAGCAAGTATTGTCTAAACACAAGAGGCATGTGTATTCTTAATTGAATCGAGGTGTGCTTTGTGTATTTCTTTCAGATCTGTGCAGTAATCCAGTGTTAAACTTTCCCCCTGTGCAGGTGCTTCCTATAAAAAAGACTGGTCACTGCTGCCCTCTCTCCTTGTGCAAGGTGACTGGTCTTGTCTCCGCCCCCTCCTGTAGTTTTCTGCAGTGCAGGCTGTAGTGGGTGGGGCCTAATGCGTCCTTCCCACAGCTCTGCTCTTTCCATAGGCTATGTACACCACAGAGATTATATCAGGTCTACTTTTACAAGGTAAAAACTGGTTTGCAAAGGCATTTGGTGCACACAAAATTAGTTAATATCCTTTGTGGTTATTGAGGAGTATATTTAAAGTGATATTAAAGCTTCAGATCGTTTTACATTAAAATAATAAACATGTTATACTTACCTGCTCAGTGCAGTGGTTTTGCTATGGGGGCACCCAGGCAGGCTCACTCCCAAGCCGTTTTATGTCCATTCGCACACAGAGCCGTGGCTCTGCCCCATACCTCTCTCTCCTCATTGGCTCACTGGCTGTTATTGACAGCAGCAGAAGGGAGGCTGCTGCACAGAGAAGGGTTTTTACCTTTAAGCATTGAATGCATGAAGGTAAAAATCCATGAACCTTTAGAACCACTTTAAATTACATTTTTGTACATTGAGTTGAGCTTTCTTTCCCTTTCTCTACAGACAGGACATATATTGCTGAATGGTCAGGCAGATTTTCCAGCATGTTGGAGAATCTCTGCATTGTATTGTAACATTCCAACATGCTAGTTATCACTGTGGGGTTGATTTACTAAAACTGGAAAGTGCAAAATCAGGTGCAGCTGTGCATGGTAGCCAATCAGCTTCTAACTTCAGCTTCTATAAACACAAACAAGCGTTCCAAGTGATGCTGCTCTTCTTAAAACAGGGAAACTTCAAAGCACTACAAAGAAACAAAGGAGGGCGCAAATGCCTAGTGCATTACCTCCAACACCATATAACGTTATTAAAAAGCCAAGATCATACTCACAATCATAAAGTAGTTACAAGCATATAAATCCACAACTCCAGCATGCTGGATAACCATATCACTGTAGTTGGAAGTTGACTCGTTTCGAGAGACAAGCCCCCTTCCTCAGAACTCCAAATACAGTGGTATGGTTATCCACCATGCTGGAGTTGTGGTTTTATACGCTTGTAACTACTTTATGGTTGTGAGTATGATCTTGGCTTTTTAATACATTTATATGGCATTGGAGGTAATGCACTAGGCGTATGCACCCACCTTTGTTTCCTTGTAGTGTCTAAATTCAGCTTGTACAATTAAGCTTTGACAATAAAACGTGATTGGTTTCTGTGCAGTGCTGCGCCAGAATTTTCACTCTCCAGTTTTAGTACATCAATCCCTGTGCTCTTGGCTTTATTTTCACACCAAATTACCCCATGGAGATGCTGCACATAAGTGGATTTACTTCACTGTGTACCTAGACAGAAAAGCAATGCTATTCTTGGTTTACAGAAGAGAAGCCTCCCTGATATTGTGCCAAAGATAAGGCGACAGATAGGGAATCTGTGGCTGAGAAAGTCCTCCACCTGCGGGCTGGTATGTTGTCAGTGTCCTTGTAGACGGATTGATTTATAACCAACTAATGCATTGCTACATTTGCTCTGGGTTAATGTTCATCTAAACGAGATACAGCAGTAGGAGATATTTTCAAACACCATTTCATAGGAGACCACAATCCTACACAGACCTGCAGAATGTGCGATACAGGGCGCTCAATACAACCAGACAGGGAAAGGACACAACACAGCAGTCAGTGTAGACTTGTGGGTCCCTACAGAGCAGTCCACGGCAATTGTTTATTCCATGCAATTTAAATGAGGCTTGTACTGCTGAATGGCCTTTGACTTTACTTGCAAAGTCTAGTTGTTTTTGTCAGGCTACATGCACACATGAATTTATGCTCCAAATATGATGGCAGAAAAATGTCTCCAATGTCGCATATGTCTGCACGTTTTTGAGCATTTGTACGCGTGTTTAGGCGCATTTACAGGCATATGGCATTTAGAAGCATATGAGCGTAAACTCATTCTTTTGGCTAGAATATTACCTTAATTTATTCTAGCCACTAGAATAAATGTATGTGCATATGTGCACATTATGCATGTTTAGGTGTGAGTATCTGTGCACATTACACTCATAAGCTCTTCTTCAAACACAGCTTTGGAGCATTTTTTTTAATCCTTCTTAAGCCAGCCATACATAGATAGAAATTCTGACAGTTTAGCAGGGACCGACCGAGATTTGATCCATGTATGGGCAGGCTGATTGTACCCAAGTGGACTTGGGTACAACAAGCCTGTTGAATTTTTTACATGAGGTTACTGCTTGCTCTGACGGCCAAGAAGGCTCCTTGTGCCCCCTGCTGGCAGCACACCATAGCGCTGCAGGAGACATTCCCCAATCAACAATGACTGTGTTGATGGGGGGAGGAGAGAAAATTCAATTATATATGACGTGTCTAAGGCCCCTTTCACACGGACGGACCGTCTATCCGTTTTTCTTCCATCCGTCAACGGACGACAATGCCTTCCTATGGGCAAACGGATGACCAACCGTTACCATCCGTTAACCTCCACTTCCGTTTTCATCCTTTTTTTAACGTACGAGGCTACGTCCAGATCCGTGAAAACGGATATTAACTGATGTTAAGGGGCAATGTCCGTCAACGTCTGATCAGTTAAGATCCGTTTTGAAGAAATAATTTTTTTTTTGTTTATCTGTGAACTCAACCTATGACCCAGGCAATGCTTTCTGGGTAATTTCCTTAAAGGCATAGAAACTGCTGTAAACGAATCAAAACGGATACAAAAACAGATGAAAAAACGGATGTAAACGTGTACATTAACGGATGAAAACGGAGATTAACGGAACAGAAGACTGATGAAGAAACAGATAAGAACTGATACGTTTTTAACATGGCTAAACTGATGGTGCCCGTGTAAAAGGGGCCTCATTCAAAAAAAAAAAAAAACAGCATTTACAGGTGTTTTTTATTTACTGATCTAAATGCAGCTGCAGTGAACTGCGTAACACAAAATCCAAAAATTAGCGTCTGAGAATATGCATATGCACATATGCCAGATTCAAATACTGGATTAAGAAAAAAACTTGGACACTTTCACCAAGTATTTACTGATCATTACACAAATTTCGTGCTAGAAAAAAACACGCAAAATACGTTTTTACGGCCGTGTGAATGAAGCCTAAACGTTGCTTTTAAAATACAGATCTAAACGCCTAATGTGCACGGCCACATAGGATAACACTGAGTTAAAAGCATAAAAAAATGCTCAAAAGCAGCAACCAGCTTTATGAGGTCCTCTGTGGTTAGATGCAAGATGAACAACAGCAATCCCAAATGCTAGGCGGATGCAGCCCTCTTCAGATGGGGTAATGCAAAGTGATACTACAAAAACAAATGGACAAGAAGGTGCACGCACCTAGTACATTACCAAAAAATTTATCTAATAGTAAAAATTGCTAAAAATGAATAGTCAGAAAGAAGCAAATAAAACATAATAGGGGTGTATAGCTGATGCATTTCGGGGGCGCTCCCCCTTCCTCAGAGCTAGGCTACTCTAGACACTACTAAGCGAGCGCCTTAAAAAAAGGGTCATTACTAGGGGAAGCCACACCCCATAATAAGGGAGGGGGGAAAAAAGGGGAAATATTTAAATATTTATAAAATTCATAAAGTATAAAAAGCACAAAAACACAAAGAGTTGGTGGATGCTTCAATACATACTAATTGAAAAGAAAATATACAGTCAGAGTATTCTTACTCTTTCTTACTTATTCTTTTTAGGGTGAGTCACCATCCATCCTCCATCACAGTGTAATGCCGCTTACACACGGTTGGATTTTCCGACGGGAAATGTTCGATGGGAGCTTGTTGTCGGAAAAATCCGACCGTGTGTAGGCTCCATCAGACATTTTCCGCCGGAATTTCCGACAAACAAAATTTGAGATCTGGATCTCAAATTTTCCGACAACAAAATTCATTGTCGTAAATTCCGATTGTGTGTACACAATTCCGACGCACAAAGTTCCACGCATGCTCGGAATCAATCAGAAGAGCCGCACTGGCTATTGAACTTCATTTTTCTTGACTCGCCGTTCGTGTTGTACATCACCGTTCTTGACGTTCGGAATTTCCGACAAGATTTGTGTGACCGTGTGTATGCAAGACAAGTTTGAGCCAACATCCGTCGGAAAAAAAACATGGATTTTGTTGTCGGAATGTGCGATCGTGTGTATGCGGCATTAGAATAGTCTGACTGTATATTTTCTTTTCAATTAGTATGTAATGAAGCATCCACCGACTCTTCATGTTTTTGTGCTTTTTATACTTTATGAATTTTATAAGAATTTTATAAATATCTGAATATTTCCCTCCCCCCCTTTTTATCCCTCTCCCCCTATTATAATTGAAAAGAAAATATATAGTCAGAGTATTCTTAAATTTTTAAAATTTTATAAATATTTGAAATATGAAGAATTTTATAAATATTTGAATATCCCCCCCCCCCTTTTTATCCCTCTCCCCCTATTTTAATTGAAAAGAAAATATACAGTCAGAGTATTCTTACTCTTTCTTACTTATTCCTTTTAGGGTGAGTCACCATCCATCCTCCATCACAGTGTAAAAATACTCTGAATGTATATTTTCTTTTCAATTACTGTAGTATGTAATGAAGCACTCTTTGTGTTTTTGGGCTTTTTATACTTTATGAATTTTATAAGAATTTTATAAATATTTAAATATTTCCCCTTTTTTTTCCCCTCCCCCCTATTTTGAGGTGGGGCATTATAGTAATGACCCCCTTTTTAATGCATGTATAATGTAGCCTAGCTCTGAGGAAGGGAGTGCGCCCGCAAAACACGCCAACTATACACCCCTATGATGTAATTAGAGTATGTGCGTTACGGCATCTTGTGGCTTGTGGTTCTTTGGCTTATATCAGTTGCTACTTTGTGAGTATTGATTGTTAGCAGTTTTTACTATTAAATAAATGCTTTCGGTAATGCACTAGGTGCGTGCGCCTTCTCGTCCGTTTTGTTTTTGTAGTATCATTAAAAAAATGCTGCATGCCTGTAAAAGCGGTGTTTTATATGCCTGTTTGCATGAGGCCTTAGGTAGGTTGTTAATAACTTTACTAACTGTGTATTAGAATATATGAAATACATACATCAAATCCACATATTAGCTACTTTATATATAGTGGGATGATATGCTTCTGGCAACCAACTAGATTCCCATTTTATTTTTTGGTGTAGGTCCCAAAATAAAAACTAACACCAAACAACCTCTAGCTCTTGGACTGACATGTCATGTTGGATCTTATAATCCTTCCAGGAGTAGAGAGCCAGAAGTGCAATTTGTATTCAGAGAGCCTAATATAGTGTATGAGAGGTATTGCGGTAGTTATTGCCAATTGAGTTTTTTGCACTATTAGAGCAATTAATCAATGAAGGGACATGTCTGAAATGTTCTCTTTGACCACGGCTACCACTTTGAATATAGCTATCGAGTGAATTTGAATTACCCCGTGCTAAAATAGAATCCGCCATTTCATCCAAATAGTTGATGTTCACACTTGAAGAATGATTTACTGCAGCCAGCTTGTGCAGAGCATTTTTGTAATGTGTATGTGCTTATTGAGACTCGGCTTATAAATCATTACATAACTAAATTGAAATTACCTTTTGTATAACAAAGATAATTTACTGCCCACAATAATTCAGAGCTGTGTTCTTCATTAGCATGCACAGCGTTTTCTATGTTATATTAACATTTATGCCCGATATCATTTTTTACTCATTCCATCTCAGTGACCCCATAAGCATTACAGCCTTGCCTGGACTTACGGTGGAGCCAAACCAAAAGGCACAAAGGAAAGTGGAGATGTTTCCCATGACAGGCTATCAGATTTTAGGTTTTCAGGTTTCTAGTTCTATGAAAGGTTTGCTGTAGGTAATACCACTGTTTTTTCTTCATGAATAAACCCCACTTAAAGCAGTATTAAACCCAAAAGCAAACTTTTATTATATTGCAGCTTAAAGCGGAGTTCCACTGGTTTTTAAGTTCATTAAAAGTCAGCAGCTACTCACCTGTCCCACGGTCCAGCGATGCGGCCGCCCGAAGCCTCCGTTTTCTCCCCCTCCTCTTCGCGGCGCCGACATTGTGAGTGTGGGCGCCCGGCTGTGACCGTCTACAACATCAAAGCCGGGCACGCACTGCGCATGCGCAAGCCGCGCTGCACTCCATCACTGGCCAGGCAATGTTCTTGGACCTGTCACGTGTCCCAGAAGATTGCCGGGAGGGAGGGACCGCCTAGGAATCGCCTAGGTGGTCGTAAGGTGGAAGGAGGAAGTGGGACAGGAAGCCCCACTCCAAACCAGGTACCAGCCCCCCCCCCCCCCAAAAAAAATGACATGCCAATTGTGGCATGTCAGGGGGCTAGGAGTACTTAAAGCGGAAGTTCCACTTTTGGGTGGAACTCCGCTTTAACAATTCTTACAGTAGATGTGATGGTTGTATTAGTTTCCTTTTTTTAAGCTTTCTTTCTTCTATGTTCATCTAATGATTCAGCCAGCAAGTCTGTTGTTTTTCAAAAGCACAAGCAGAGTCTCTTTCCAGCAGAATGTATCAGTTTACATTGGATTTTGGGTGAGACAAACCACTTAATACTGGCAGGGGTGAATAGAATGATCAGCTTTAAGGCCTGATTCTCACTTATGCATTTTTAGTGCTTTTTGCATTTTGCAGATTTGCACTACAGAACGTGTTCCATAGGAAACCATGTTAAAAGGACTGTAATGCAAAACTGAAAAATGCAAGAAAGAGCTAAAAATGCATAAGTGTGAATCAGGCCTTATTCATTCATGCAAAACCTTTATCCCAAAAGGAAAAAAAACTGTTTGCTTTTGCTGCCTTTAAAGTGTAAGCTGGAGTTTGGCTTCCATTTGTTAATGTATTTAAAGTGTTACTAAACCCACAACAGTAAGATCAACCTGTATATGCAGTAAAGCATGCTTTTCATACCCACTGTGGAACCTAATGTGTTAATCCTCTGCATTGTGCAAAAAAGGGTGTTTGATCCTGTCTTCTCTGATCCTCCCCTTCTTACATTGTCTCCAAAACATGTCCGGATAAGACAGAGTTACTGGAGTCAGGCTGCAAATGCTCAGTTTGGTGTGTATCGCTAGAGAGGTTTTGGTTTTTTTTTTTGTTTTGTTTTTTTATGGGAGAGTGCATGTGATCAGCACAGGGCCAATCAGCACCGTCCAGAGAGAGGGTCAGGGGTCCTGTATCCTGATAGGACAGTCAGTGCAGTATGAGAACTCCTCCTGCAAGCTTTAACCAGGCACTGATATAAGTCACAAGACTGCTATATACTGCTGATAAGAAAAGGTATTTAGCAGTTTATAATTACTCAAATGATTGCATTTCTGTGTTCTGTGTACTGTGGGAGACCAGACATAGCGAATAAAGGGTCCTAGGTTTAGTAACATTTTAGGTCTGTTAATACATTTACCACTTTCCTTCCCCCAGACTAACAATGCTGCTGTCCACTGTGCCTCCTGTGCTCATTCCTTCAGAGTTGTGTCTCATTAATACAGGAAGTGTGTTACTGGCCAGATCGCCATGTAAAAACAAAGGGGGGAAACCAAAGAAAAGAAAACTGATGCAGCCAACACATATAATGATTGATAAGCTTCAATATAATACATTTTTGGCTTTGGGTTTAATGCTGCTTTAAGGGCAGTGCTGCTAATATTGATAGATTGCTTGTGACTTGAAGCTAGTGAATTGAATCATCCCACTGCCTTACAATATCCTAAAGGGATTCCACTGGTGAGATGTCTCTGCTAAAAAAAAAAAAACACAGTTCTGTCCCCTACCCCTAACCTTGGAGTCTCACTCCTCCTGTCGTAGCAAATGAAGTTTCAGTCTTCTTAATGTAACAACAATGAATAACTCCACAGGGAGAGTGAAGTCTTTCTAGCATTGGCCATAACAGTAGGTCTTGCTGTGATTTCTGCTGTCTAGATCTCTCTGCCATGTAGTATGTAAGAGATAAATGTGAAGCTACATGATGATTTAACCCACTGGCATCTATCCCAAACTGAAATATCAATTCTGAGTAGTCTGACCCTTTAACGCTGATTTATAAATCCTGACGCATAGAGGAATATGGCTGTCATTTATATTAACTAGTCATATATTTTTAAATTTTCCGACCTATCCTAGAAAATGATAGCTGGAATTTAACTGGTCACTATAGGTGACAATTCATGTTATTTGCTTTAGCTTTAATAAATAGGCCTATTTGCTGCTGCATTATGTCTTTCCAATGATGATGTCACACCTCTACCGTCATCTATTTTTCTACCTAGGCATTTCTTCTTATCATCATTGTCTTCCTCTCATCACCTTCCACTAAATATAAATGCATGTCTTTATTTTTTTAGTTTGTTATCACTGCACCTTTCTAGATGTATGGATATTGTTTGTAATAATATTTTTTTTTGATGACTAAATTGAAATGAACTGATTTGTTGTAATGAGGTGGCGTCTACTATCATTGAAATTATCTAATGTCTTTACTAAACTAGCTTTGGTACCAGCCGATCCGGTATTTCAGCACTCTGGACAGTTGCCTGCAGACTCCCTGGTTAAGATCGGCTATCCATCACAAAGCACCCAGTCTAATCACTTGTGTGAGTATACATGCTACATTTCTTCAGGAGAAAACCTGTCTTTCTTTTGATTTACTTTTCTTTCTCCACAAAGGATAGGAACTTAATAATATTATGTTATATAATAACAGTCCCTCGGGTCTTTACACTTTCAGAAGATAATTGTTTCCATCCAAAGCTTTATTGTTCTTGTTGCCAAGATCTATATGAACCACATATTCTCTATATCAATGCATATATATATATATATATATATATATATATATATATATATATATATATATATATATATATATATATATATATATATATATATATATATATATTTGATCCTCATTGAAAAAACAGAATGTTTATACATTTCTTACCATACTAATATTCACATGTGTTTAGCTGAGACTTGCTGACCCAATTCAGCTTGACCAGTAACAGAATTGGCCATCCATAGTGATGATACCTGCATCCAAAATTCCAGATTGTGCTTGGGACAACAGCAAGAGTGACACTAGAATTATCTTAACCAAGATAAAAGAATGCTCTTGAGTATATCCCTGGCCAGTTCAGACACTGCTGCTGGGTACTGGTCTCTTAATAAGAGCCTGTTTAGCTCAACCATGTTACCACAGATGCCCCGTAGGACTGCACACCATCAATGTGAACCACTGCAGGCAAAAATTCACAAACTGACATCAACTGGCTTTCTAACCCATGAGGATACACTCCTCCACCATGTTTCCCCAGTACATGGCTTAATCGTAGAAGTACTTTACCTCTGCCTCTACGATTAAGCCCTATACAGGTGGAATGTGTTAGAGGAATGTATTCTGATGGGTCTGAGAGCCAGCTGAAGCCAGAATTGAGAATTATCTGAATAGATATTTGTTGACCTAGAACAGCCTTCTCAACTAGGGTTCCTCCAGAGGTTGGTAATGGTTCCATGAGTAATAAGCAATTTCAGCCTCTCATATAAGTAACCACTGGCACCAATTATCTTTTTAGATATCTGTAAGGGGGGTTCTTTCCACTGATCACAAATGTAAGAAGCATTCTTCCCACAAATCATCATGCTAATATACCGTGAATTATTTTTGCCGTCTGTGTCCCATTGCAGAGATTTCCCTATACTTCCTTTCCCATAGCAGGACAGGAAGTGGGAGGAAATCTCTGGTTGTCACGAGAGTCACCAACACCAGTATCCCAATTGGAAAATTCCCTCTCTATTACTGTTCTGGGGACAATCTAAAATGTGGGATTTTCTTTTACTTTCACTTCCAATGGTAAACAGACAAGTAGAGAGGGTGAATCTCCCTAACAAGGGCACAGACAGCAATAGAAACCTGGCAGTTGTTCTAATCCCTCTACACTCCATCCAAAACTAAAAAAAAAAGTCTTGACTTCAGTTATACTTTAAGGGATCCTCGGTGTTAAAAAGGTTGAGAAAAGCTGACCTAGAAAGTTGAAGGTTAACCTTAAGGCTGGCCATACACGGTTTTAATCTCGGCCGGTTCAGCAGAAACTGGCTGAGATTCAAACCATTAATGGGCAGGCTGAATGTACCAAGTTGATTGATCAATCAACTTGGATACAACCAGCCTGCCGCTAGCAATAATTACTGTCTTCTCCTGGCAGGGAGGGCTTTCCCTGCCCCCCCTGTATTGATGGGGGAAACGTGCCAATTTCTTTCCTGCAACTCGTGGTTGCAGGACAGAATTTCGCACAGTGTATGGCCATCCTATGTGAAAAATATATGGGAAAAATATATGGCAACTTTTACAGAAAAGAAAAAAACATTTATTCACAAAGCCAAAAGGAATTATTATTCCATCAAACATAATTATTATAAACATAATTAAGATGTGTATATTTCTTCCAGGGTAGCAATGATATGTATCAACATTTGGTAATGGATATTGTCAGCTATGTATATAATTATGTGCACAGTGGACAATACGGATATAAAACATAAAAATAGCTATGGTAGTGAGTATCTAGTTTGAAGTTCTATATAAGCCAGGTCCTGCACACACTTTAGAGAGGTATACATATGTGGCATTACCTTCAATTCTGTTCTCTTTGGTAAACATCCAACTTTAAGAAAAAAATGGAGGGCATAGATGAAAAAAGAAAAAAAAAAGTAATAGCATTTTTTCATACACTAAAAACATAAAAAGGTTAGTCTGATTCTTCTAATTCCGATCAGAATTTGAATAATCAAACTTCTTTTATTTAGTACACCTAACACAATCTTACTCTAGTCAGCATAAAATAAAAGTATAAAAATGTATAATTGTGTGACACTGGGAGATTTTAAAGGAAGAGGAGAGGATCATTTAAACTGACATTTCTTATATATGATGACCCTTGACCTGCTTTGAATTTTCATTTTTATATTTTACAGTAACACATTATTACACTGAGGTTTTCTTTATAATAGGCTTTGAAAAAACTGTAATGTGATAGCAAGCCTATAATCTTTGTACATATTAGGCTCAATGGTCTTCATAGGTAGTATACTGTACACATGAATGTGGTGTGCATAATCTATAAATGTGTATTAATGTACTATAAACTAAAATCTTAATTTTTTTCTATAGCATTTAATTATGAAGGTATACTGGTCAGTCAAATTTGCCCGTTACATGTCTATTAATTCTAAGTATTTATATAGCGCCAACAGTTTATGCAGGACTTTAAATATTTGGCATCAGTCGCTGCCCTCAAGGCGCTTACAATCTGAGGTCCCTATTTTATATTGATACACATAGTAGAACCAATTTGGACTGATGCCAATTAACCTGCCAGCATATGACTTTGGACTGTAGAAGGAAACCGGAGTGCCCACAAGTGACCCATGCAAGCACAGGGAGAACATGCAGACTTCATTCAGGTAGTGTTGGGTTGGGTTAGGGTTATTTACAATTTAATTTTCTTTTAAGAAGGTTTTAATAAATCAGCTCCGGAGTGGCTTATCCTGGAACAAATTTCTGATAAGCAGCTGTTCAGCAGGGATACTGACTGCAAAACCTAACATACAAACAACCAACCACAAGTGGCAGAATCTTCAGATCTGTTTGTAAAATACCCATATAAAAATAGGAAGCAATTAGCAATAAAAATGCACATAAAATAGTATGCTCAGGCAACTATAATACCTCAAGTGTGTTTATTGAATATACTGGACACTCGTGTTCCCTTTAAAGGAGACCTGTGGGAGAAACTTGCCTTCCAAAGTATCATCTCTCAATCCTTCCAGCAAAAATTCTAAGATCATCATTGCACCTTGGGATCTCCAAAACCCAATAGCCTCCAGCGTCCCAGACACACTTCGGTCCCATCTGCTACTGTCCTTCATATTACTTGCATTCTGTGTTTTGGTGATCCCAATGAGGGTAAAGTATACAAGCAGGCACGGCGAAAGCAGATTTTGGGCGTAAAAACACACCAAAGGTTTTCATTCAGCTTGGACACCGCAACTCAATTGCATTAAGTATAGAGTTAATTTGTATTTAATTTAATGATAAGAGTATATACCTGTCACATTTACATCACACCTCATGCCTCAGTGCTTCAAAATTATGAGCATTGTGAGGGATAAAGTATTGGTAAACCCTCACTTTGTAAAACAACCCATTCAGTTTAAAATAGAAATGAAAGACAATGCATTTGTGTATATTTATATATACATTATAAATACCCTTTTTTCTTTTTTTTTTTTCAATAAGTGATCACATAAACTTTGAAAAGAGGCTTAGAGAGCTAAGAGTGGGGAAACAGCATTACACTGATCTTCCCAGTGAGCGGCTGTGCAAGGAAGAGGGGGGGTGTCAGGAGTCAGCACAAGTCATGGGCACTGGAAGACTGGCAGACTGTTCTCCAAGAACAGCCAGAAAACTGACCACTCTGGGATGGATGTGCTCTCATGCCTAGTCTGGCCAGTTTTTTTTTATAGGAAAGCAGGGAGACTGGAAGGATCACCATGTATTTCACACGAAGGAAGCAATCCAAAGAGAACAGGATACTTTTTAACACAAGCACATGATACAACAGACACATATCAGGAATATGAAATGTTGGGGTAACATATTCTTACACAGCTGCTGCTGCTGCTAAGAAAAGTTGCACCATTCACTCTCCTCCTTTTCTCTGTAGCAGCGTCTGCTGTTAACCTCTACAGCGCAAGTAGATGGCCACTTAAGTATCTGACAGCTTTGAAGGGGAGAGAAGGGAAGATTCTTGCCAAAAGCAGCCATCAGAAAGTAATAGGATACACACCACACCATACAACCACACACACAAATCAGCTTTAAATGCTTACTTGCAGGATTTTCCTTTCAAATAATGATGTTTTTTATTCAATTGCAGTGTGCCTTTGAATTTGAACATTTGACTAGTCAACTCCCTGGCACAGTCTGATCCCTCCTTGTGCAACCGATCCCTCTCTACTTTCTGTGCTGGCCCAGCTCCCCTGTCTCTCTCTTCACCTCCTTTACCTCTCTTGAGTGCAGCTCAACTGCAGGGTTTTACCGGCCCTTAACTGATGGCGTGGACAAGCCCTTATGGCTACACATACACTTTCACAGTATACATAGCAGACTGCAATTGTAAAAACACATCTATTTTTTTATTTTTTCATCTACTGTGTTTTATTTTTACTTTTTTTTTTATTGTACTCCATGATCTGGTAAATAATTCCTAAAATGCTATATTTAAATGCTCTTATTCTGGTAGATAGATACATTCCTACATACATAGATACATGGATATATAATATTAGAGGTTAGTTTTTAGAATTTGAACCATGAATTAGCCTTAGCACTTGCAATAATCCTTGCAGTTCAGGCACAGCACAACAGCACAGCCTATTGGTGGACAGGCCAACTTGTCATAGAATAAGCAGAAAGAATGCCAAATGTAATAAAAATATTGATGAAGTAAAAAAATTGTTCATTGAGGTCATTTAGATGTTTCAATCAGAGTTCCTTTAAATTCATGAATGGTAAATTAAGGTGCAGGCTTAGTAATTACCCTCTAATTACTAGTGTCAGACAAAGAGTGTGATTCTTCATATCCTTAATGAAATTGATTCATGCAGATTTAAGCCTAATGCACACGATGAGATTATCGGACAAATGATCGTCCGTTTTTTTTTTTTTGTTTGTGTTTTTTGCATGATAGTCTCCATATCAAATGCGAATAGGTTACTAAACTAATATAATTCTCATACGACAGAATAAAAATTCGGAAGTGATTTAATGTATTTGTATTGTATTACGAAAATTGTACTATCTGGTATCAAACGAGAAACATTTTCATGTTTGTCCCTTCTGAAAATTTCAGACGACTGCTGTGTACTAACAATCAGATTATCGTACGATGGCATCGAAAGCGGAATTTCCCGTCCGGTTTTCTCATCGTGTGTACGAGGCTTTAGACAGGACACTGACCCCTTATGAGTAAAGTTATATCCTTAGGATCTGAAGGTGTAAAATGGTGTGGAAATATGACAGAAAAACATAACAACATTAATGCACATAAATCTATGTATCTTGAAGTAACATTCTGCAGTTAGTACAGATAACAAAGTATCTATACACACAATAGTATCATTATAAAGACTGTAGCAGCTGTACCCATAGCTGTGGCCTCCATTATAGAAAAGAGAGTTCAAGAGACCCTACACATATAAAAGGAGTACAATGTTTGAGAAGTGGGCTGAGAACAGTAGTGTCAAAGAAAGCCTCTCTGAAGATCTGGATCCTTCTGTACTTGTTTGGTGACATGATTACATAGGGACAGGCACATTTAAGTATTGGAGCCCAGATCAGAGATTTAACCCGCTCCTACTATAGTCACGAAAAAAAATCAAAGCCCCACATGTCTGATTATTATTGTTATTATTATTATTATTGATATAATTGTAATGATATTTGAAGCTTCAAGTGTCCTCCAAAAATCTACCAAAAATATATATACAAGCAACAGTCCAAATTTACTAATACCTAAAAAAATATACCTAAAAGGTTTATTTAATTGGGCAGCACAGTGTCTAAGTGGTTAGCACTCTGGGGTCGTTGGTGCGAATCCCAAACACAGTATTACCTGCCTGGAGCTTGCATTTCCTCCCTAGTGCCTGCGTAGGTTTCCTCCCGGTACTCCGGTTTCCTCCCACGCTCCAAAGACATGCTGGTAGGCTCATGCCTAAATTAGCCCTAGTATGTGTATGCATAAATGTGAGTTAGGGATCTTAGATTGTAAGCTTCATGAGGGCAGAGACTGATGTGGACGTACAATATATATGTAAATGGCTGTGTAACTTGTTGGCGCTATATAGGCACCGGTAATAAATACATAAATAAATGACTGTACCCATATAGCCTAAACACAAGGTAAAACACTTAAAGATAAAAACTCTGAGGGTTTAGGGTACATGGGTACGGTCATTTAAATAAAGCCTTTTGGGTATTTTGGCAACTTTGGATTTGGATTTATTTTTGGGAGATTTTTGGAGACCACCTGAAACTTCATATATCTTTACCCTTTAATTAGTACTTCAAAGTCAAGGTTGTCTTCCCTTGTATTATTTCTTTTTATAGGGCAGTCAAGATTTCTATTTACCTTCCCTTTATACAGATTAGTATATATCTAGACACTATAGAAGCAATTATTATTGTCAGAATAATAAAAAATTAAGTAAAAAAAGTTACCCCTACAGACTTTGGCTGATGATTTAATATTGAGAGGGCAGGCTCGGACAATTCCGCTTAGCTGGTAAAAACAAAGGGAAGAACGCACACTATGTTCTCTATAAACTTTTCTTATATTCCAAATTAGCACAGCCTAGAAGATAAAGCTCTGATGTGTTTCCCACTGTACTCGTTAAGTCGATTGTCAGGGACCACGTGTACCTCCAGCCAACAATACTTCTCAAACTGATTTGCTGATGTCAGATTTTGTTTCGTATTTATTATATCAGGAAAACGTTGCGGCAAAAAAGTAGTCTCAGGACCTGTATGGAATGGACTGTCTAGGTTCTCATGTTATATACATATGGTCATTTTTGTGGCTCTGATGGTTCAAATCTTACAATTTTTCAGAGGCTTTCTAGAAACTCTCCTGCCACCAGCCTGCATACTGCCTGTGAAACTTTTGCTTTTACCCTCTCTCTTATAGATAGCCTAAATTACTGATCTATAAGGATTATTATTTTGCATAATGGCAATTCATTTTAGCAATGACAGCCATAAGAGCTGACAATTATCAATCATTAAAGGGGTGTTCCGCCCAAAAAAAATAATTAAAAGCCAGCAGCTACACATACTGCAGCTGCTGGCTTTTAACAATAGGACACTTACCTGTTCTGGAGTCCAGCGATGTCTGCATCGCAGCTGATGTTTCCATCAGCTGTCGGGTGCTGCCGCCACCATTGTGGGTAAGGGTACCTGGCAGTGTAGCCTTATGGCTTCACGCTGGGGAACCCTACTGTGCATGCGCGAGGCCCCACTCCTCTTTCCTACTTGCCCGGCGACAGGGGGAGGAGGGCTGGAGGAGGAGGGAGCCCCGCGGTGATGTCACAGGCCGCGGCCCGGACCCCCGAAAGATGCCAATTGTGGCACTGGAGGGGGAGAGGAGACAAATGAGCGGAAGTTCCACTTTTGGGTGGAACTCCACTTTAAATGAAAAATAACACATAACATTATACTTTTTTAATTGAGCCTATAGTCTACACAGAAATGATCATACAACATGGGTGTTCTTCTTTAGAGCTGAGATTCACCAGTAGACATTATAAGACCATAAGTTCATTCACAATTAACCATTTGATGTTCAAAGCCAAGTTTTATTTTAAAGTGTTACTAAACCCAGGACCCTGCATTCACTATAACTGGTCTCCCACAGTACACAGAACATGGAAATGCAATTATTTTAGTAAATATAAACCTCTAAATACCTTTTTCTCATCAGCAGTTATAGCAGTCTTGAAGCTTCCATCAGTGTCTGGTTAGCTTGTAGGAGCAGTTTCCATTCCACTCTGTCCTATGAGGCTGCAGGACCCCTGACCCTCTGTCTGGACAGTGCTGATTGGCCCTGTGCTGATCACATGGACCCTTCCAAGAAAAGAAAAACTCTCTAGCAATAAACACCAAACTGAGCATGTGCAGAGTGACTCCAAAGGCTCTGTCCTATCAGTAGATGTTTTAGGGACAGTGAAAAAAGGGAAGGATTAGAGAAGACAGGATCAAACACCTTTTTACACAATGTGCAGGATTAACCCCTTAGGATCCACAGTGAGTATAACAAGCATGCTTTACTGCATATACTGACAGATTTTAGTATTGTGGATTTAGTAAGACTTTAAATATAAACTCTAATAAGATTTTTTAACAGGACAAAAAGCAATGTGCAAAGGACAATAATGCATAGCACACACTCAAACACACTTTTGCTTTTATGATATTATTAACCTAAAAACCTGATTGGCTGCTGTGGATGTATGCAATTTGAACATAGCTGTTTGCCTTTTGATTGCATTATTGTTATAAGAGTAAATGTTCTATAAAGTTTTTATATGTGTTAGTCTTTTGATGGTTGATGCACTTCCTAATGACCAGCCATTTTGTAATGTCTATGGCCAACATTAGTGTGAAAATTGAAGTGTGCGTTTGTATGGTTGCATATCCAGGGTTAACTTTCTGTTCATGAAATTGAAAACAATTGCAGAGATTTCACTTATACAGGATGTATAATTCATGTTTTCTGCCCTTCATCCCATCATCAGTTTGTAGACACTAAGGGCCGAGTCAGCTTTGGACTGTATATCTACTGATGTTACTAGCCTAGATATCTGTTGACATTTATTCTATTGTCTCATTATGGTTTTTAGGTGAGCAGGTTGGTTTTAGAGTTGTGTAATGTGCAAGCTGAAAGTAAGTTGCAAGAAAAAAATCAATAGGAAAGTAAGCAGACGGCGCCATACACTGTATATGTACCAAGCTGCTAGCCAGGGAGGAGAGGAAGCAATCAGTAAGGTTCAGGGCTTGGCACATGCAGCAGATTGCATATAAGAGAAACAGGAAATCAGCTCAGGGCAAAGCAATGCATATAGAGCTGCCCAAAGGATAACTATCATTCTTTGATAATGTCACAGTGGTTTATATGCAAATTGTTTCATTGGAAATATAAACAGCTATTGCACTCAAAGCGTCTCATATGAGAACTCATTAGCCTAAGTGTCGGGCAATTAACTGAGCTAGAAATAACTCAGGGCTGTAGCATTAAAAGGAATTTTGTAAACATTTGAACTTTGTGCTCTAGAGATAAAAAAAACCCTCACTCTTAGTGGGTCTGCTAATGACTATGCAGATACTAAGTGAAATTAGGAATAAATTGTACACCTGTTATTATATACAGATTATTGGCGTTGTCTATTGATTGGTGGAATTGATTATTATTAAAGATAAGCTTGCAGACTTACAGACTTTAAGAAGCCTGACATATAACCTGACTATATCTTATCATATAGGGTACTATAGTCACAGACACCGCTCAGATAATACGTAGCTCTTGGACCCAACTGCTACCAGCGAAATAATCTAAGAGGCGCCTTCTTATCAAGGAAGAGATAGGTCACTATGTGCTTATTAGCTGATTAATCTTACTTAAACAGAAGATAAAAGTGTAATGGTACACTATGCATAGCTATCAGAGTTGACTTTGCTCCACGTATAGTTTGCTATGTTATAGAATTTTACCTTCCCCGATTCAAAATGCTCCATGTAAACAGGCATAACACTAAGCATATATATATATATATATATATATATATATATATATATATATATATATATATATATATATATATATATATATATATATATATATATATAGTATTATGTACATATATATATATATACTATTCACATATTCAAAATAATATTGCTAAAACATTTTAATGCAGATAAAATGCATTGCTGATTCTAGAAACATGAGAAATAATTGATCAAATGCATCAAATTTGCCTGAGCAGTGTAACCAATTTAAATCAAAATACTCTCCTTAGATTATGAAAGCTCTTTATATTTATAAATATATATATAGATATAGATATATCTATATATATATATATTATATAGATACAGTGTATAAATATATATATATTATATATATATATATATATATATATATATATATATATATATATATATATATACACACACACAGTATCTCACAAAAGTGAGTACACCCCGCACATTTTTGTAAATATTTTATCATATCTTTTCATGTGACAACACATGAAAAAATGACACTTTGCTACAATGCAAAGTTGTAGAGAAATTTTTCAGTGTTGTCACATGAAAAGATATAATTAAAATATTTACAAATATGTGAGGGGTGTACTCACTTTTGTGAGATAGATATATATATATGTGACAAGAATTGGTGAAGGCTGATGGGTTGAATCACCTACAGGCTTTTTGTCTTTTTTGAGCCCATAGAGGCAAGCTATCCCCAATGAAGTTCCGAGCTCTAGCCTTCCTTCCTATGTGCTCCTACTCTTCCTGCTACATTTTCCCAGAAGATCAAGTGAGTGCTTATAGTATTGGCTAGAGAAGGTGGTTGGGCCTGAAAAATTAGTCTGTGCCATTGCCCCACCAGGAGATACAAGATAACTTGATTCAAGTAGCCAAGTTCATTATACCACTTTTGGGAGTACTCACGCTTCAATTCAGTACCATAGTTGTAAAAAAAAAAAAGAAATATAAAAGAAACAGCAGGCCTTATCACAAGGTCTTAGACTGAGCCCTATTTGGTGGAACGAGTTAAAGGAGGCATTCTTTGGGTGGGACTACTGTTGTAGTTATCTGTAAAATAAACTGGAGAAAATGGTGACATCATGGATGTATTCTATACCTTATCAACAGGAATTTATTAAAAGAAACAATATTACTGTTACATTTTTCTAGTTAGCAAAGCTATATCAGCATTACAATACCAAATAGAATACCCTAACTTTTATCATGGATTCTTTCTTTTTTTATGCTTTTTTGGTTAAAGTATATACTGTTCGTAACAACTTGTCCCTTTCTTTTAGCATGTAAACGAAAAGAACAGGACCATGGCAAAGACAGAGGGAATACACCAAAAAAGCCAAGGTTGGTCTTCACAGATGTCCAACGGAGGACTCTTCATGCAATATTCAAAGAAAATAAGCGCCCATCCAAAGAATTACAGATCACTATTTCCCAGCAGCTTGGCTTGGAACTCAGCACAGTCAGCAACTTCTTCATGAATGCTCGCAGGAGGAGTCTAGATAAGTGGCAAGATGAAGGCAGCTCGGGAAATACATCATCTTCATCAAGCACTTGTACCAAAGCATGAAGGAAACACAAAATAAATAAAAAAAACTACAACCTCGGTGGAAAAGCTTTAATAAAATGGAAAAGGACATCCAATTAGCAGGTTTATACTTTAAAACTATTTCAAACCAAAATTATTTATAAGTCCAAAGAAACCAAAGACTCATTTCTCCTGTGAACTTTTCTTCTTAGCGCATTTTTCAGGAGAGCGACTTGCAAAAAAACAAAATAATAAGACAAGTTCCACTGGCCTTACACCTTCAGCCATCATCATCATCTTCACAGTATTTTGATGTCTGGTGGTTTGGAGCATCGTGATCTCTTGTCATTGAATGGACATTTTCTGATATGGGTAGTCATTGCCACCGCACATTTAAACATGAAGGTGTACGGTGTATCTGTACTTACAGTCCAGTGGTAAGGAACTCGGTCATAACTTGTCTGCAGGTTGGGATACAGTGTGACCAACAAGTCGTCTTGAGTTTATTGGAACTGAGTGTAGCTGTGTCATTTGAACCTAGCGGTTTCAAGGTTTTGCTGTTGGCGTTCAAATGGGTAAATGGCACCTAGACCTGTGCATTCTCTTTGTTTGTTAAGAGTTGTCCAGACAAATAGAAACATGACCTCTCCCACAAGTGCAACATACCAAAGAACACATTTAGTATAGTAGTTCAGGTGTTTTATTGCAGTAATTTTAATATTTCAGTGATATTTTTACATACTGTTGTATGAAGAAATGTAGGTATAAACTATTCTAATTTCTTACTAGAAAAAAAAAAAAAAAGAAAATTCACAAACATTCATTATAACCAGGACTGTTATTTGTAAGGAAACATAATGTTAGGGATTTCTTTCACTGTCGTAGATATTTGAAGGATGCAATCTGCTTGAACTGAGCACAAGTATTTTATGCTTTTGTGACCTCTGTTCACACATACCACAAACAAGTTAATCAACTAATATATATATATATATATATATATATATATATATATATATATATATATATATATATATATATATATATATACTGGTATATATATATATATATATATATATACTGGTATATATATATATATATATATATACATATATATATACATACATATATATATATATATATATATATATATATATATATATATATATATATATATATATAACTTTCATATTTTTTTCCTCAGTGAAATTCATCTTGTTTCTTTTCAAGGACCAGCCATTTGTATTATTCCCATTCCTAGTAATATGAATATGAGTAGACTGCTGCCTTTATATATAATGAAAACAATTAACAATACACTTTTCAGTCTCCTGGAAGTGATTACTGAAACATAAGCAGGCAAATATAATAAAAGGTAGTACAAACAATACTGATGTGCTAAAGTGAACAGCAACCAATCATATGCCCATATGTAGCACTTTAGTGTTCCTAAAGTATTAAAAGGTGATTTCTGATTGGTGCTATGTTATACTCCTTATGAGTTTTTCACCCAATGCTATAAATATATGTATGCAGTAACCAGTAGATTTTTCCCAGCCATATATAAGTAATTGGTCTCCATAACAAAATACGTTTTATTCCCACCATGTACACCTTATTAGATTTAAAATATCAGCCATGTTAAAGGATGCCTGCCACTAAAGAAAATATTATATTGCAGCCAACACTTACAAGTAGACACATAAGAGGTACATGCATGTACTTTTTCTCATCTTCTAAAGCTCTCACATTTGTGATTTGTGAGCATTCCTATTGGCTAGAAAGACTCAGAGCACTTCATCGAGGGATGTGGTTAGGGAGAGTTTGGCAAAGGTTGTTTTCATTAGTAACACATTTGCTTCAAGGGGTAAAAAAAAGTCACATTTTTGGTTACCTGTAAAATCCTTTTCCTTGAGTACATCATGGGACACAGAGCATCTTCAAATTCATAACAGCAGGATCCAAGGTTCTAGCTCCAGGGCTGTGGCTATTACAGCCTCAGGGTATTCCTGTGATGAGGTACCTGGACAACCTACTACTGAAGTAGCAGTCTGCTCCACTTTAAGAGACAAATGTCTCCAGAACTATTACCTTGGGCCCTATTGTTATGAATTTGAAGATGTTCTGTGTCCTGGGATGTACGAAAAAGAAATGCATATTTTTTTCTTTTAATCTAATAGGTTGCTTGAAGCAAACAAAAGCAGGCTTATACAGTTACTTTATTTAGGGAATTACTGCCTAAAATGGGAATACATTTGTAGGCTAAACATGAACTGATGAATTTTCACTGAGGAAAGAATAAAGTGAATCAGTCATAAGGAACATACCTGTGCGAGAAACCTCAGATGAAATTCCCTGTTTTCTGCTTCTGCACAGGTATTAGTACTAATGCAGGAAAGACAAACCTATTTAAATGACGTCATTACCCTGGAACTAGGATTCAGGAAACTTTGACATGTCAGCTGAAATCAGAATTCTCCCGGATTAGGACTTTGCTGTGTGGCTGATTCTCTTTAAGATAAAATGACATTAGCTGCATCTGTTTAGTAGGCTTGTTTAAAATTCAAAATACTTCAACTGCTCTCTGTTTTTATATCCCAACATCTCCCATATTTCCATATGCCCTTTATGTTATTTCTTTTAACATCCAATACAAGAAAATATCGCTCACTTGGAAAAATAGCTCGACATGACATGGTACCAGTCGGTGCACACCCATTCAAAGGTTACTCTTAAGTACATTTCGATTATTGCTTTAATTTTACAAGTAGACGTTTTGTATTGTATTCTATCACAAAAAAAAAGCTAGAATTGCACATATATAAAAACATACTATATTTTAGACTTAGAAATCCCACAGTTTAATACTTTATGCAGTTTTCTTACAATGGCTTTGTTTCTATTTGGAGTGTTTTGAGATGCAACCGGTCAGCTCATTGCAATTACCAAAGAGTCCTATTCAAATAGCAGTGATGTTTTACTGGTTCGCATACTCAAGACATGTGATAACACTTTAACCAATGCACAACTGGATAACTAATCCATAGTACCAGATATTTGTCACACTTTGCTCCCTGCAAGTTACACATTAAAATAAAACCATTATTATATAAAACCATATTGTTACAACATGTACCCACTTACATGGTATCACTGCATAAATTGCCAGTCTACTAACAGTGAGAACACAGAACAAGTTAAATGTTCATTGTCCTAATAGTGTAGTGTTTAGACCTCAGGGCCTTTAAATGGTCATGATTTGATACATGAATGGGTGCACGGTCTGCTTGCTTTTAATTTATACATTTAAGACTGTAGAAGAAAAACGTCTGCAAAAATTTTATACATCAGTTTTAAGGATGCAAATGAATCCTTATAAGGTTTAGGAGGGGGCTTTCTATTTCTTTTTATTTCATTATGTTGCACCTACTGTTTTAAACTGCAACCCTTTCTATACCAAAGAGTCTTAGGACATGTCCACTCCCCAGAGCTGGAAAGGCAGTAAAACAGTGGGTTTTGCTTTTTTATTTAATTTTTTTTATTTACTACGGATTGAAGTAAAGAAAAATACAGAAAAAAAAAGAAAAAACTATGCATTTAGCAAACAAAGAGAAAGTACTTTGGCTGTGTTGCCTAATCAGAGTTTGTGGTGCATTCAATTTCCTATCACAGAGGTCAGTTGGATTTCATTATGCTGACCTTTTGGTTTATTGTGGTGTGGTTAGCTTTACAATACATTTGGTAACAATTTCCTAAAATGACAAAGAAGCAAAGAAATAGCTGCTTCCAGGTGTAATAAAAAAAAATAAAAAAATAAAAGTGTAAAGATCGACTATTTATAGCGTGAACCAAAGATGCTACCTCACTCAATTTCCATTTCGTGATTTTAATCACATTGATGATACCAAAGAATACCAAAGATTTTTTTTCCTTGCACGGCCTTCGTCTGTCAAAGGCACTCAGCGACCTTCCCCTGACTCCTGACCCATGACCCCTGACCTTTCAGAAATATAACTCTTTTTTCTTTTTCACAAATATTATAATTAACCCCTTCAGGGTCAGAGGTGCTGCAAAGCACCCTTGAGACTGATGGACTCAATAGCAGAGGGACCAGATGGCCTTATATGATCAAGGTCCAGCTCATCAATTCTCAATGGCGATGTTGCTCCCTCCCACCCAAAAAAGGAAAAAAAATTATCCTTGTGTTGGGCACAAATGAAACACCAAAAACTTTACATATATATAAATGTATATATTTAGCGCCACCAGAATACAAATTAACTGTCACTTTTTGACAGTCATCCCTTATATATACATAATCTGCCAAGTTGCAAATACAACTGTCAGCATCCATGATCAGTGATTTAAAAGGGTTTCTTACTAAAGGAATACATTCTTCACTTTAAAAAAAAACTATGTCCACTTTAAACATCCAATCAAGTGCAAGCGAATTTTAAAAAATGCATGTGATTGGATGATTTAAGTAAAGATTTAAGTTCAGATTTCCTGAAGTAAATGAAAAAGCACTTTAGTAGGTCAACCCTAATCACAGTTTATTAACAATTAAGGTTCACACACTTATAAAAATTACAATTAATTAGGTATATTTAGGGCTAATCTGTTAAAAATGATCCCATGGACAGAATATAATTTTGATTGCTGATCCAATTGTCAGTGCTTTAATACTGAAGACCTGAAATAGAACTTATGATCCCACAATGACTGCATCCACGATGTAGCTATGTTTATGCTTGTTCTGCTCCCAACTCAACTGGGGCATTGGCACTTTTTCTTTTAACTGTATGTATTGCCAAAGGTCTGGCCGCTTGCCCCAACTGTCAGTCTAATAGTGTGCAGCTAGCTATAGTTTTGTTGTTGTTTTTCTTTTGCTTTTTTTTTTTTTTTTTTAATGGCTAATATTGTTTAAGCCAGACCATGATCATTGCCTATTCAAGGCCATCTGAAGCCTTCCAAAAAACCAATGAATGCTACATACCAAATCATTACCAGTGTTAGGAGTACCGCTTTAGGCAAAGATGTTGCAAACTTTGTAAACTCATAGGACGAGTGCCTTGCTTATACCAAAGTGTTAAACCGCTGTTGACCTCTTTTATCTCACCTTATACGTCTTTGAATACCTCAGCCTCTTGTAAAGGCCACTGATAAAATAAAACTAATAATACTGACAAAGAAATAATCCTTCACCGTGGTGCTTTTGCAGTGCAACCATGCAATGAACATTTGTTTGATACCAAAGGATTTTATTTTTCACTCTTATAGCTGATAAACCAAAGTTTAGGTCTGTCCCAGCTTATTGACAGTCTCCTTTTTCTATCTCTCTCTCTCTCTCTCTCTATCGCTCTGTGCTTGGCCATCTCGCTTCGAGTACCTCTTGCCTGGATGTAGGCCGTGCAGTCCTCTTACCAATTCCTCCAAATACCTCATAGTATAAGAAATCTTTAGGGTTATGTTGTATAGAAAGTCTATGTGATGAGACAGAACTTAAATAGTTCAGTAAATGTTAATCTTCATCCTAAAGCTTTATAACTCTTTTATTTATTTTACATTTCTTTATGTTATTATTTTAGTCTCTCTGTTGCTCTCTCAAGATAAATTATTTTCCCCAAAGGTAAAATAGAAAGGGGTTGGGTCAGGACAGGTTGCAAAATTAAATGCAACAAAGTTTTAATGTTATTTACTTTGCTTTTAAAACAATAACACTTATATCTTTATTTAATAAGGCAAAGAGCAACATGCAAAGTAAACTAGCATCCACCAATCAGCAATCATCTTTTGACATTGGCCTAGCCACACTAAAGCTAATGCGATCGGTTGCTATGGGGAACTGCATGGTATTGCTCTTTTGATTCTCTTATTAAATAAAGGAATTTGTGTTTGATATTAGATTTTTGTTTTATGGGATAACAGGAAAAAATAAAAAATAAATTGTACATTTCTGTTTCTTCTTAATGAACTGTAAATTTGATGCTTTGTTTCAATTTTGGTTATTTAATCTTTGCTTAATTTATAACTGTAGTTTAAACAAAGAAAAAAAGGCTGTATATAGTAAATTTCAAAACAACCAAAGTTTCATGTTACAATTCTTTTGTTAGTCTACTAAGATGTGATGATGGAGAGATGATTTTTTTTCTCTTGATTGTGCAGGGTGTATAAAAAGACAAAAATCTTAGCAGACGTTGACGTGTGTTTTAAACACTGCCAGATCCCTATACTTTGTATTCACAAAGGTACTGATATCAAACCAAAAATATGACATTTGTATGTATGTATGTACATTTTATGGGTTTTTATGTTGCTAATTTATTTGTTAGGGGTTTACTTTGTGGGTTTGACCTGCACATCCAAAGAATATTTCAGATGTTGTTCAATGTTAATCAAGCACTGGCATTTGTGTGACTTGTTTCTTTGGAATTGATTTGTTTATGTGTGTATATAAATATGTATAATTTGCCATAAGCACGGGTATGGAACGAAGAGGGCGTTAAACGTTGAAGACAAACTTGTATTTGGATATTTGCTCAACTTTATAAATAAATGGTCATTCTAAATTAAATCTGTGGTGTACGGAGGTGGCAACTTATGTGTTTTGGACCAGATTACTCTGGTTGCCTCAAAGATAACAATTAACTTACTAAGGGCAGCTGGACTGCTATGTATGAAAAAAAAAATCATTGTGCAAATAATTATGATGTAATTAGAATTGAAGGGAAAGTAAAGTAACACTTAAACAATAAAAAAAATCCCCAAAAATATATCTGAAAATGTGGCACCTTAAAAAGTATCCTGTTGAAAATATTTTGATAGTACAATTGCTGGACAATAATGCTCATTGGGTCACTAAAACATAGAAGCTCTATGAAAACACTATTAACAGAATGGAGAATACATTCAAGACTATCATACAAAGGCACTATTCATTTATTCAAGAGACAAAAAGTGCATTTTCTCTCAGACCTTAAATGAAAAAATCCATTATATTAAATGCTAGCAGTGCAGTCTGATCCACTGAGACTCTAAGGGGTTGATTTACTAAAGGCCCATAGACTGTGCACCTTGGAAAGTGCAATTGCACTCTGCAAGTGCAGTTTCTCCAGAGCTTAGTAAATGAGGTAAAGCTTCACTTTGCAAAGAATACCCAATCACATGCAAGGAAAATAAAAAAAACAGCATTCGTGCTTGCACATGATTGGTTGATGAAAGTCAGCAGAGCGTCTGCTCATTTACTAAACTCTGGAGCAACTGCTCTTGTAGTGTGCAACTGCACTTTCTAAAGTGCACTTTTTGCCTTTAGTAAATCAACCCCTAAATCTCAGGTCAAAGCCTTCTTGTGTCTCTCTTCATTTTAATAACGAGAGTTTTCACTTTCAAATATGATCTGAAAACAGCTGCACTATTTTTATTTTTGCTAAAAAAAAAAGTGAACCCAATTGTATTTATTTATTAATTGTATGAAACTCTCTCAAAAACGTAATCCACTTCTACAAATTTCAATCCGATGTACAAAATTAAGTAATAAAGTACCCCATAAGTTTTGTTTTTTTTGTGTGTCTAACCTGCACTGTTCTTTCCAATGGCAAACTTTGTGGTTCATTAAAATCAATCCAAAAACAAAGAAGAGAACCCAGTGACTCCTGTCATTGCTGGCTTGGGTTTGAAAAGTTCAGGCACCAGGGCTATCATCCTTCTAACTGATCTGGAACAAGTTTCAACTTTTCTTACCCCACTGCTGAAGACCCATCCTAGGTTGATTTACTAAGCAAGCAGACAACTTTTACCTTGCAAAGTTAAAGTTGTAGTGAAGTCAGAAGGTTTTTTATCTAAATACATTCTATGCATTAAGATAAAAAGCCTTCTGTGTGCAGCAGCCACCCTCCAGCACCCCCTATACTTATCTGAGCCCCATCTCTATCCAGCGATGTCCACGAGTGCCTCGGCTCTCCAGGACTCTCCCTACTGATTGACTGAGACACAGCAGAGGCGCCATTGGCTCCAGCTGCTGTAATCAAACTCAGTTAGCCAATCAGGAGAGAGAGGGGGCAGGGCCGAACTGGGGCTCCGTGTCTGAATGGCTACACTAAGCTGTGGTTTGGCTCGGGTGCCCCCATAGCAAGCTGCTTGCTGTGGGGGCACTCAACAGAAGGGAGGAGCCAGGAGTGCTGAAGAGGGACCAGGTTAGAGGACAATCTGGGCTGCTCTGTGCAAAATTATTTCACAGGGCAGGTAAATATAAGATGTTTGTTATTTTTATAGAAAAAAAACTGAGACTTTACAATCACTTTAATAATCATGCTTGTAAAATAAAGTGAAGCTGTTTTCACTTTAACCACTTAAGGTTCACCCTATAGTAGTTTTACAGGTACAGGGCGGCACCTCTTTAGCCAGATCACGTATATGAATGTTATCTGACTCTTCCAGGTAGGGGGCGCACATGCGCGCCACCGTTGGCTCGCTTCTGCTGTGATTACACACAGCGGAAGCCGACCGGCGGGTGCCCATTGACATTGGGTACCGTGCACCTGCCGATCTGCTAGGGCAGGCAGGGAGGGGGAACGTCAGTCTACCTATGTAAACAAAGCAGATCCCTGTTCTGACAGGAGGGAAGGGATGGAATTTCTGTCCCTGAAAAGCAGGGAATACATTCCATCTCTTCCCCAAGTAAAAGCACCACCCACAATACAGTAAAACACTGATTAGGCACACAGTTAACCCTTTGATCGCCCCTGATGTTATCCCCTTCCAAGCGGGTGTCATTAGTACTGTGACAGTGCATATTTTTTTTAGCACTGATCACTGTATTAGAGTCACTGGTCCCCAAAAAATGTCAAAAGTATCAGTTAGTGCCAAAATGTCTGGCACAATATCGCAGTCCCGCTATAAGTTGCTGATCACCACAATTACTAGTAAAAAAAAAAAAATAACAATAAAAATAAATACAAATATCCTATAGTTTGTAGATTGGTGCCCAAACCAATCAATATATACGCTTATTGGGATTTTTTTTTACCAAAAAGATGTAGCAGAATACATATTGGCCTAAATTTATGATGAAATTAGATTTTTTGAATTTTTTTTTATTGGATAGGTTTTATAGCAGAAATTTTTTTTTTTTTTTTAAATTGTGTCTTTTTTTTGTTTATATTGCAAAAATTAAAAAACGCAGGTGAACAAACATCACCAAAAGAAAGTTCTGTTAGTGGCAAAAAAGGAAATCAATTTTATTTGGGTACAGCGTCACACGACCATGCAATTGTCAGTTAAAGTAATGCAGTGGCGTATCACAAAAAACAGCCTGGTCATGAAGGGGGTAAATCTTCCAGAGGTCAAGTGGTTAATCATTCAATGATGGTCAAGCAAAAATCTTGTATTTTTTTAAAGTTTATTTAGAAATTGGTTATTCGCAACGAGGATAAAAATGCTGGGCCCAGACCTTGCATATTTAAAAACCAAGTAGTATTGGCTCTAGGGTTGCCACCTCATCCCTTTAAACCCAAACACATAGGAATTACACAGGTTCTGAGGCTAATTTAATGCAGATAAGACACCAAGTGAGTTTAATTACCACATTAATCAGCCTCGGAACCTGTGTAAATAATATGTGCCTGGTTTTAAAGGGGTGAGGTGGCAACCCTAATTGGATCCCATATTTCTGACCTCAGAGGTTACCTCTAAAAGATCAACTGGTCAACTGACGTCATATGGTGCCTGAACTGTAACCTTGGTGGCACTGCCTTTGGCGAAAGAAGGTTTCAACATCAAAGTTAAGTCTACAGGTATTTGTATTATGAATAATCACTCAAAAAAAAAAAATGAAAATCCAGCAATGTACCATCAAGATAATCTTATATGTACACTAGTTACATACACCATTTTCAGATGAATGATTTTTTTTCAGCTTTACTTTGCCTTTATATTCTATACATGTCTCTTTGGTATATCTTCTTTTTAATATAGATCATTTTCTCCGCAATTACTGGATAACTGAAATGCAGATGTAATGTGTGTCTTTAACTCTTGTATAATACTGTGCATTGATTTACTGTGCAACAAAGTCTTGTGTTTTGGAAACTGTTCTGACATCGACAAGGCACATTTAATAGCCTGCATTAATTTGCAGTGACAATTACTTTGATGTCAGAAAATTAAATAAATTTCATCAATGTAATTGCAATGTTTACCCTTTTTTGCTGCCGGTGGATTAATAATTCTGGAGTATTATTAATGTACACAATTTTGTGCTGACAGGAAACACAGAGTAATTAGAATAATAATTACACTTCAGCTCCAATTTCATTGAATATAAAAAATTTAAAAAAAAGTTTACAATTAGTAGGAATACAGCCTTATCTAATTTATAGTCTACAGCTATCTCCTGCTATCAAAAGATATCCATCACCGTACTCAATGGAAAAAAAATTCTTACAAAAGAGCTGAAATGGCCTTTTCAGAGTGTATTTAATTCTGTCATAAAGATTTATTTGTTAGGCTGAGCTAGTGCTGATCTGAGACGATACAGGATTAACTCCATCTTGTTTTCCTCAAAAGAAGAAATTCTCCTTTTTTGCTCCAGTTTTGCCATCTTAGGAAAGTCTTTAAATTGTCTGATATTATTTTTCCTGAAATAATGTACCTGTATTTCTTGTACTATTTATAAGATGCTCACTCAAATATGTAATGTTTGACAGCAAGATAAACACTTCAATTCTCTGCATTGACATTTGTAAGAGAATAATTAAGGACTACCATGTTTTATAATATGGTTTATCACTTTTTTGAGAAGTCCTAAAATGATTTAAATAAGAGTTTGGAAAAGAATGAATTATATATTGTAATCTGCAAAGAGATGATTTATTTAATTTTGGATTTTTATTTAGCCATCAGTTCACTAATGCCCCGTACACACCGATGGAAAATGTCCGATCGGAGCGTGTTGTCGGAAATTCCGACCGTGTGTGGGCTCCATCGGACATTTTCCATCGGATTTTCCGACACACAAAGTTTGAGAGCAGGATATAAAATTTTCCGACAACAAAATCCGTTGTCGGAAATTCCGATCGTGTGTACACAAATCCGACAGACAAAGTGCCACGCATGCTCAGAATAAATAAAGAGATGAAAGCTATTGGCCACTGCCCCGTTTATAGTCCCGACGTACGTGTTTTACGTCACCGCGTTTAGAACGATCGGATTTTCCGACAACTTTGTGTGACCGTGTGTATGCAAGACAAGTTTGAGCCAACATCCATCGGAAAAAATCCTAGAATTTTGTTGTCGGAATGTCCGAACAAAGTCTGACCGTGTGTACAGGGCATTAGGGTTCAAGCACGTTGGTGTCACACTCAGAAGCCAACCGCACGCACTATGTTTTCTCTTTACTTTTAGGTTGCTAATTGTTAGTTTATATGTTGCTCTAAGTTGCATTTAAAATGATTTCTGCTGCTTGTTAGTTGATTTGAGCTGCTTCTGAGTTGCATCAAGTTACTTTTGTTTGGTTGGCTTGAACTGTGATGAGTTGCTTATGAGTTTTTTAAAGCTGCTTTTATATACATGTTGACTTTAATAAGAAGGAGAAGCAATTTGCAAGTACAGTGGAACCGTAGATTACGAGCATAATGCGTTCCAGGAGAATGCTTGTAAACCAAAGCACTCGCATATCAAAGTGAGTTTCCCCATAGAACAAAGATAATTTGTTCCACATTGACTTCTATTACATGCAATACCGCATGTGGCCAGAGGTGGGGGGCGCTGGAGAACCTCGGAAATACTCGGGGACAGCTCGGAAAGCCTCATAAAGGCTCGGAAAGGCTCGAAAACACATTAGCTTGAATTATGCTCGTTTTGCAAGACAACACTCGCAAACCGAGTCAGAATTTAAAAAAAAAAGTTGCTCGTCTTTCAAAACGTTCGTTAATCACGTTACTCGTAAACCAAGGTTCCACTGTAACTGCATGCAAACACTCTAAATCTGACCCGGTTAGATTAAGGGATAGCTTTTAAAAACTTAAATATTTCCTGATTAGCTAGTTTTGAGAACCATTAGTGAATAATTGACAAATAATTTACCCTCTTAAGCACCAGCATTATACTGCAGCAGGTTGGCTCTCCTGGGCGAATCACCGTAGGTGTACGTCGGCCGTTTTAAGAGCGATGGGGTGCGCAACGCTGGCCCACGATGTCCGCCGCCCACTGCAATCACTCCACAGAGCGCCAGAATGGGGATCTGTCAATGTAAACAGACAGATCCCTGTTCAGACAGGGAAGGTAAGACAGATCTGGTGTTCCTAAGGATTAGGAACAGCGATCCCTCTCCTCCTCCAGTCAGTCCCATCCGCCCACAGTTAGAAACACCTCCCAGGGAACACATTTAACCCCTTGATCACCCCCTAGTGTTAACCCCTTCCCTGCCAGTGACATTTACACAGTAACCAGTGCATTGTTATAGTACTGATTGCTGTATAAATGTCAATGGTCCCAAAAATGTGTCAAAAGAGTCCAATCTGTCTGCCGCAATGTCGCAATCCCCCTAAAAATCGCAGATCGCCACCATTGCTAGTAAAAAAATAAAAATAATAAAAATACCATAAATCTATCCCCTATTTTGTAGATGCTATAACTTGTGCGCAAACCAATCAATATACGCTTATTACGATTGAAGAATACATATTGGCCTATATTAATTTAGATTTTATTTTTAATATTTATTAAAGAAAAAAGTAAAAAATTGTTTGTTTTTTTCAAAATTGTCGCTCTTTTTTGTTTATTGCGCAAAAAATAAAAACCGTGACGCAGTGCTGTATTGCAAAATATGGCCTGGTCATTAAGGAGGCAAATCCTTCCGGTCCTTAAGTGGTTAAATGGCCCTCATCATTAACAAACATGCAATAGATAATGTAACCAGAATCATCTCTCATCTGACCAATTTTTTGTTCATTACTGCTATTCCAACAGTTGTTTCAGATTTGGAGGAGAAGAAGATAGCATGGCCTATAGGTAATAAAAGAGCCTTGTCTAGTAATGCTTTTGTATGTGCACACAAATATTGCCTTGGTATATATATATATATATATATATATAGACACACTGATAAGCATCTGTGCTTGTGAACGAACTTAGATAAGCATAGTTATGTACTGTAGGAGCCAACAATCATTCTGTAATACATGAGCCCTTCTGTTTTCTGCCAAGAAAGGGTAAAACAGACCAAGTACTTGAATCAATGACAACAGGAAGCACTGATTCTCAAACATCAGGTTTTGCTTGGAATACAAGGGTCATCATAGTCATATCTCTACCAAGTATTACTGGGCATCAATAAGAAGGAAATTGGGCAGTGTGTAAATGCTATAATTCAGTCTTTGATAGGTTTACTGATCAGATACTAGTTATATATTTCCTTGGATAGATTTTTTTTGGATCATAAAGCAATTTTTATCTACCCCACACTCCACACTGGAAATAGTCTAATAAGCCAACCAATCACAATGAGTGTCTTTGGCCTTTAGAAAGATTCTTACATATAGCATATTGTCTGTTTGAAAGTTGTCCCTTCTAAAGTTTTAGCATTTGAAATATACAGTAAGCATACTACATACAAGAATGCTTTAGCAATACAGTTGTATTAGGCATATACATACAATTATACAATAGGTACACTTATCCAAGTATGTATTATCACATAAAGCATAATACAGCATACAGCATAGGTATTCGCTCCACTGTTGAATATGTTCACTGTTGCATATAAGTACAGTGAGCTACATTTAGAACATATAAGAACTGATGTTTAGAAATGCATACAGGAATTCAATAACCAGAACAGAGTAATGAAAAAGATAGCTGAGCTAAACCCTGGTGAAAAGAGAGGGGAGGAGGAAAAACCAAAGTTTTGGTGATGATTTTCTTGATTTCAAAAGAACCTCCTACCTAATTTAGAATTGAAGCATGTGTCCTTTATATTTGATGACTGCTACTGACAGCTACTTCCCCCAGCCAGCGGTATATGACATCACTTCTGGTTCCGGCCTGCTCCCAAAACTTTCCAACCACAGTAACGAGCAAGGTCCTCTGATTCCTCCTGCATTGAATTGTATTGTAACTGTACTGTCTGCCCCCAGGTTGTAAAGCACAGCGCAAACCGTTAGCGCTATATAAATTCTGTATTATAATAATAATAATAATAATGACTAGACCTTCTAATGTTTTATACCTTCAACATATTTTACGTGGACTTGTAATTTTCTCACTTATAACTGCCTCTCTTTTGCTTATTCATTGTGCAGAAACCTTCTGGCCCCACCCACTTGGTGGTAATCCCTACAAAGGTAAAACCCTAAATATACAGAACATGGCCTTCACTTCAACCTCATTGTAACTGCCATTTGTACTTTTCCATATTTTATCCTCCCCCCTTTTCTTAAAACAACAGTATATAATCTATAATCTATCTTTTTTCAGTGAAGGCACCCTTTAAAATTATGGACAATCTCAAGACAACCCATTCTGAAATGTAAAAAACAAACCTAATAGTTTTACATAATGCAGCAACATCCACACACATAGGACACTCAACATTAGAGGTGGTTTATTCTTCAAAAGCACATACACTGTTGCACACTGGTACTAACTAGTATTCCAATGTTTCTCTTCTCCCTAAGTTTCCTTTCTTCATTTAACTAAACAGTGAAATCTTTGTCAAAACAAACAAAGGTGGGCTTGGGTTATTGGGAGCAGATGTGATTAAAATTACATGGCTTAATAAGTGTAGCTTACTTATAATGTGCATAGTAAAACAGAGACACAATGGAGCTGATGTACTAAAGGTAACTAGGCTGCTAAGTTAGCAGCCTAGTTACCTTTAGTACACCAGCTCCATTAACTTATAGTTCTGTTGGAAAATGAAATAGATAATCTGGTCACTATGGTTAAAAATATGGCAGGATAAGACACTATAAACCATTCACATATGTATAGAGAAAAGCAAATGAAAGTAGTTGTAAAGTCTGAGGGTACTTTCACACTAAGCAGCGCTGGGCGTCGGCGGTAAAGGGCAGCTATTTTTAGCGGAGCTTTACTGTCATTTTTGCGGCACTTTTTGGCTGCTAGCGGGGCGCTTTTAACCGCGCTAACGGCCGAATTAATGGTTAAAAGCGCCCGCAAAGTGCCGCTGAAGTGGCGCTTTGCCAGCGCTGCCCATTGATTTCAATGGGCAGGGGCGCTGTAGGAGCAGTGTATATACCGCTCCTACAGCGCCTCATAGATGCTGCTTGCAGGACCTTTTTTAACGTCCTGCCAGCGCACCTCTCCAGTGTGAAAGCACTGAGAGGCGCTTCACAAGTGCTATATGTGTAGCAGCTATGTAAAGCACCTCAGTGTGAATGGGGTCTGAAGGTCTTTTACCTTCATGCATTCTATGCAGCACCCCCTAATACTTACCTAAGCCCGATCCCAAGTCAGCGCTGTGCACGAGAGCAGCTGTTGTCCTGGCCCTCTGCCTCTTCATTGGCTCAGAGACAGCAGTGGCAGCCATTGGCTCCAGCTGCTGTCAATCACAGCTAGTGGGGAAGGAACAGGGGGCAGGGCTGTGCCCCATTCTGCGTCTCTTATGGACAGACAGAGTGAAGCTTGGGATTGAGCACACACTAGTGCCCCCATAGATAGCGACGTGCTATGGGGGCACTCGGCAGGGAGGAGGAGCCCAAAGCACCGACTGGGGACCCAAAAAGAGGAGGATCAGGGCTGCTCTGTGCAAAACTCTTCCATGGAGCAGGTAAGGATAACATATGTGTTATTTTTTTTTAAATTAAGCCTTTAGCATCACTTTAAATGCAAGCCAGATGCTTATACAGCCCAGTAGCTCAGGTTGAAATTTACACACAGAGCAATGATTCATCCCTTTACTGTACTTTTAGCTAGCCCATAGTGCTCGCAGAATACTGTATTATATAAGATGTAAAGCTAAATCAGACGTGCATTTTTACCTTTCCTTCTAGTTCCAGTTCTGGGCTGCCTTCCATGCTTCTGAGCAGTCTGTACTTCATTGTATATATAAACCTAAAATCTATGTTTTAGTATATCTAGCATCATGGCTTTATACCATACACTAGATACTGTAGACAGTTTTCTTAAGTAAATCATTTATGTGAAACCATTGCAAAGTTTCTTTCTTGTAAATCCTACCATTAGCACTTTTTGCTGCAGGCTGACATTACTAAGCCACTGTCTAGAAACAAGCAGAGTTGTCATGCACACACCTTCAATTGGCTGTTTTTCAGACCTGATTGGTAGCCCAATGGCCAACTGAAAAAGAGCGAGCTGACAACACTGCTGCTAGTTGCATGACAGCGTCTTCAAGTTGTCAGCCTACAAAAGGAAGTGGTATTACTGGCAGGATTTCCTGGTAACAGATCCAGAAAAACAATTTGCTTCAAAAAACGATATACAGTAAGCAATGATATCAAAACATATTGAAAACACTCTTTCTTTTTACATACACTTTAGGCTCTTCAGCACTTTTAAGGGTTAGGAGGTATGTTGAGGTTAAAGGGATTCCATGAGGATAAAAAACATGGTAGCTGGCACTACTGACCTTTTTTGTAAATTGGTAATCTTCAGCACCGTCATCTTGATCCTGACTTCCCTTTAAATGTGAACATTAATCTGGAACAAGCATGCAGCCAATGTGCTTATCTAAACTGCTGTCCTGAATACTTGAACTATGTCAACAAAGAAAGGCTCAGGAGTCCTAAAGCCCAAACCTTCACTAAAACCAGCAATTGCAGCTTCCATATTTCTAAATGGTAAGTCATACTGCATTCAGGCAGGACGGAAACTCCTTTTTTAATTAGCACAGGGGTCTCCAAACTCTCTAAACAAAGGGTCAGTATATTGTCCTTCAGACTTTAGGGGGGCTGGACTGTGACCAGTGGGAGTGGAATTTTTCCTGGCATCAGTAGAAGTAAACATCACAACATTTGGTATTAGGGGGAAGAATAGTGCCCCATCATTGGTATCACTGGGAGGAATAGGGCCCCATCGTTGGTGTCAGTGGGAGAAATGGTGCCCCACAGTTGATGTCAGTTGCCAGAATAGTGTCTCATATCAAGGGCTGGATAAAGGTAAGCAAAGGGCCGCATACGGCCAACGGGCCACAATTTCGAAACCACTGAATTAGCAAATTAACATATCCCAAAAACAAACATAAAGTTCTAGAGGATTGATTCTTCCTTTATTCAATTCTGTACATAGAATGGCAATCAAGCTAATATAAAAAATCCTAGAAGACATGAGTAATGCCCCGTACACACGATAGAATTTTCCGATGGAAAATGTGTGATAGGACCTTGTTGTCGGAAATTCCGACCGTGTGTGGGCTCCATCACACATTTTCCATCGGAATTTCCGACACACAAAGTTTGAGAGCTTGCTATAAAATTTTCCGACAACAAAATCCGTTGTCTGAAATTTCGATCGTGTGTACACAAATCCGACACACAAAGTGCCACGCATGCTCAGAATAAATTAAGAGACGAAAGCTATTGGCTACTGCCCCATTTACAGTCCCGACGTACGTGTTTTACGTCACCGCTTTCAGAATGATCAGATTTTCCAACACCTTTGTGCAACCGTGTGTATGCAAGACAAGTTTGAGCCAACATCCGTCAGAAAAAATCCATGGATTTTGTTGTCGGAATGTCCGATCAATGTCCGACCGTGTGTACTGGGCATAATTCCAATATAACATCAGACAGCTGAGGTGCAGAGGATGTGAAAGTGTCTGAAAATAACCCATCAGAACACCATGGTCTTGGATGAATTCAGTTAACATCCAGTGAGCTGGAAACTGGAGCCAGAAGTACCGCAATCACAATTGTCTGGCAACAAGGAACCATAGTGTGCATACTATTGGATACTGTGTGTGATTATACTAGACAGGGCCTGATTTAAGGAGAAGCAAAGGGGACCACTGCCTCTGGGCCATCACCATCAAGGGGCCCTTAGTGTAAAAACACTGTTTTGTTATAAAACCACATCTCCCCACGCCCCTTGGTGTCAAGGACATGACGACAGACTGCTACATTGTTTGCACATTGTAAGAATCTGAATTAAAAAAAATCCACAAATCATTTTAAGCTCAGTTGTAGATTTTCAGCAAATTATATGAAACAAATCTGAAGGGTTCAGAGCAGGGCTTTTTTTCTCAGAGAATAGGTGCAAGAACTCCTCCCTTTCGAGTCACCCATTGACTCCGCCCCCTACCCACCTTCGAGCAACCATTCCTTTGTCCACCCCTTACCCCTTTAAAGAATACAGAAACAAGTATCATTTTGTGGTGCTAAGTATTTTGTATGGAGTTTGTTAATGATAACAAGAAAGGCAGTAAAATAAATCTAGCAACAATAGACACCCTAGCGACAATAGATCCACCCTAGCAACAATGGGCTCCCAAAAGCCAACATCAATAGACCCTCCAACAGCCAGGAACATTAGACCCTAGCCTTAACAGTAGATTCCTCCCAGCACTGATTGACCCCTGCAACATAAGACACACCCCAGCAACAATAGATACCCCACCAGCAACAATAGACCCCCCTGCAAAAATAGATCCCCTCCAGCACCAATAGATTCCCCAGCAGCTACCATCAATAGACCCTCGAGCAGTCAGCAACAAAGACCCCTCCCTCAACAGTAGATTCCTCCCCGCAACTATTGACCCCCCCCAGCAACATAAGACCCAACCCCAGTCACAAAAGATCCCCCACAAGCAACAAAAGACCTCCCCAGCAACAATATACCCCCCTTCCTCCCCAAAAATAGATCCCCTCCAACAACAATAGATTCCCCAGCATCAATAGACCCTCCAGCACTGGAGGGGCCAGAACTGTGTTCCCCCGTGTTCCAGCTGAAAAAAAGCCCTGGTTCAGAATAATATGTAATCTTTTGTAATCTTCCCCTAACGCCAGCAGAAAACTCTAATTCCTGGCTGTAGCTGTAAATAAAGCCCACTGTGTTTTATATGAGAGCAATGGTCTCTCTACAGCCCCCCCCCCCCCCCTCCCACTGAGTCAGACCTACAGCTCTTCAATCAGCAGGGAGCAAGAGCTTTGCTGATTGTGCTGATTCAGCAGAGGGCATGTTGGACAGTCTTTATCTACTGCATGCTGCCAAGTGTATGCTCACACGGGAGTTCCACTATTTCTAGGGCTCAGACCCCCAGTAGCCGTGCAGTAAAATGAAAAAGCACAGTGTGGCCTTTAGATAGGCCTCTAAATCCTAAATTCTCTAAGAGGTGCATAACCTCTTACCCAAGGCAGAATTTACCAGACATTGAAGATTCTAGGGCAAGCTAGATCTATCAAAGCACCCCATAGGTAGAGAAGGTATGTCTCTTAAGATGGCCAAGTGATTGGATGCAGCCACTGTGAGGTCGACAATCTTCTGCCCGATTCCTTCAATTTTCAGATGGAAGGATGTTGGATTGGAGCCTGGCAATAAGACCACCAATGGCTTGAATTTTGTCAGGAACCAAACAAAATTCACTCAGCTTTAATGGACCTAAACATATTACTAGATGCATTGCACAGTACGGCTGTATGGGTGTACTGTATATAAATTGGCTGTAAGTTTGAGTCGAACCATCTGGATGAAAGGGAACGCACATTACTGTGTCTTTCATTCTTCGTGTATCATTGCTTTACCTGGTGCACAGAGCAATAGCAAGCATCAAAAAAGAAATAAGTAAATACTGAACGCAAAAAAGTTCTTTATGTTTTAAATGTGGCTTGCCCTAGCTTTATAAACTGTCAAAGTATAATCCTTAAAGGATAAGTTCACCTTTCATAACATGTTACAGGTTACACCCATATTCAGGGTGTAACCTGTATCATGTTATAAATGCACCAGCCCCCGCGCAGGTCCCCCCCCATCCGACCTGATCTCTTCTCCCAGTACAAAAACAAAAAAGAAGAAAGAAGGCGCCTGGCCTAGCGCATTATCCTCAGTTAAAGAGTATTTATTGAGAAAAAGTAGGTATCATACTCACAGCGCAGGAGACATTTTTTTCTTTGTGCGTTATGTTCTCTTCTCCCAGTGTCTGCTCCCACAATTCAAAAAAGACATACCCGTGCGGGGATCCACCCACCCGGCCGCGTCACTCATTCACAGTCCTGTGTGATTGGAATACCACAAGGTCCGGTAGCCTTTGCAGCTGTCGGCTTGTTTTCAATGAACTACCACGGTGCTGTGAGAGAAACCATGGAATTCTAGTCAATACCAGCGTGCAATGGTGTATTTGCTTTGACAGAGTAAGTCACCTCTAGCGTTGGGTGTCCTACTTGCATGGGCGGCCTGTCCATTAGGGGCGCCCGGACGCCACCTCCCCCCGTCCTCCCCACCCCCTATATGCAGTGGATAGATTCATGCATAGCATGAATCTATCCACGGCCGTCGCTGCTGCCCCCTATTCATTGGGTCACTGGGCATATGAATTAAAGCAGCCAGGTGTTTTTTTGAAGAACCTGATTAGAGCCATAGGCTTCAAAATAGGGTGGACTCGGTACGCAGTTCATTGCATCTGGAGCCCATCCAGGTGTGTTGCAACAGCGAATGAAAATTCGCTGGTGCAACACTGATCCTCCTCCCGACCAATCGGGAAGCAGATATAAAACCTGTTTCCGGATTGGCCAAAACGTCAGGCGATTCTATTGAACGCCTAGCGCCGGGAGGAGGAGAGAGGAAACACCGTGGAAGCTGCTCCAGGAGATGACACCGGTTACCGGAGCAGCTTTCCCCCGAGCCCGCCACGCTCTTACCGCCCGCATCCAAGGTAAGGACAGCGGGTGGTGGTGGGGGGGCTGTGTTAGTGCCATGGGGGCTAGGGGGGTTGTTCCCCCCCCCAAAAAAACCCCACCAGCCGCCACTGCATACTTGTGTGGATGTCGCTGCGATATGTCAAACTATTAGCTTAGTTTTTTACCATTTAGAATTGGGTACCTCGAGATTGTGTATAATTTCTAAGGTGCCTTGACTGAAAAAAGGTTGAGAAACACTAGTCTAGAGCGACAGTAAAAGCATTTTATTTTTACTTACCTGATGCTCCACTCCCCTGGCAGGTGATGCTTCCCTGTGCTCTGGCGGTAGACTGTCCCTCAGTATCCTTACATTCACTTCAGTGTTATAGACCCTGGATTGGTCTTGATGACATCAGAGGAGCTTAAACTGCCAGAGCATATGGGAGAAGAGGCTGTAGAGACTGGTCTAGCAGCACAGAGCAGCCTTCAGGGGTGGATAATCAGGTAAGGAAATCTGCTTTTCCAAATTGCCTAGACAAAAAACACAAATAGGCTGTCCACTTTGCAAGGGAGTTTTCCCCAGAGCTTTGTGAATGAGGTGAAGCTCTACTGACTTCCCTTATCAATCAAGTGCAAGCAAAAAAATAGTTTGTGTTTTTTTTATTTTCTGTGTTCATGACTGCCTATTTTTAGCAAAGTGAAATGTCACCACATTCACTAAGTTTTGGGGGAAATTACCCTATCACGTGCAAGGAAAATTAAAGAAAAAAAAATATTTTTGCTTGCACGTGGTGGGATGATGGTTATAAGCTAAGAGCCCTTGCACACTGGGGCGGGGGGCGGCGTCAGCGGTAAAACGCCGCTATTATTAGCGGCGTTTTACCGTCGGTATTCGGCCGCTAGCGGGACGGTTTTACCCTCCGCTAGCGGCCGAGAAAGGGTTAAATACCACCGCAAAGCGCCTCTGCTGAGGCGCTTTGCCAGCGGTATAGCCGCGCCGTCCCATTGATTTCAATGGGCAGGAGCGGTAAAGGAGCGGTATACACTCCGCTCCTTCATCGCTCCGAAGATGCTGCTGGCAGGACTTTTTTTACCGTCCTGCCAGCGCACCGCTCCAGTGTGAAAGCCCTCGGGGCTTTCACACTGGATACACAGCAGCGGCACTTTCAGGTCGGTTTGCAGGCGCTATTATTAGCGCAATAGCGCCTGCAAACCGCCCCAGTGTGCAAGGGCTCTAAGTGAAAATGATCAGTGAACAGCCTATTTGTCTTTAGTAAATCAATCCCACTGGGGATATATATATATATATCTATATATCTATATATATATATATATATATATATCTATATATATAGATATATAGATATATATCTATATATATATATATATATAAAACACAATTTTTAGAAATTGTTAGGGCTTATTTGTGATGTGTGTTAATGTGCATTATACCACAATGCAAAAATGTAAATGGGCCCTTAAAACATATTACTATTGTCTGCTGCATGGGACCACTCTGTCACTGTGAGGTTGATTTACTAAAACAGACTGCAAAATCTAGTGCAGCTGTGTATAGAAACCAATCAGCTTCCAGGTTTTATTGTCAAAGCTTAATTGAACAAGCTGAAGTTAGAAGCTGATTGACTACCATACACAGCTGCACCAGATTTTGCACTCTCCAGTTTTAGTAAATCAACTCCTATGAGTTCATTCTAATTGCAGAACTAACCTATTTGAATACATGTAGCTAAGAGGCATAATATATTTGTTCAGCAGATGCTGACTTTATATATTGTCTTGAATGTATACAGTACAAACTCTACACAGCTGTATGTGATACTGTAGCCACATTTTTTGTGTGTGTGTGATAATGGCTATAAATGTGTCATGCTTAAAGGGATGGGAGACAACAAGGACTGTAGCATATATTAAAGCAGTGGTGGAAAAGTCTTATTACAATGCCGCAATATGAATAAAGGGAGCTACTTTGTACTACTGATTTGTGAAGGATACCTAGCTGCATTAAATTCGGAGAAAGCTTTTAAAGGGGCAATTTAAAAAAAAAATGGGGTTTATTTACTAAAGCTGGAAAGTGCAAAATCAGGCTCACTTCTGCATAGAAACCAATGAGCTTCCAGGTTTTATTAGCAAAGCTTAATTGAACAAGCCGAGGTTAGAAGCTCATTGGTTTCTATGCAGAAGTGAGCCTGATTTTGCACTTTTCAGCTTTAGTAAATAAACCCCATTGTGTACTTAAAAGTGGGGTATGCCTGTATATAGTAGGAGCACAGGATATAGCTTTTGTTATCCCTCACATGATATGTATAATACATGTATACACAACAGACCTGCCGCACTGCCGCAGCTAAATGACAGATCCCCAGGGCTGTTGTTTACATTACAGTAGTACTGACTAACGTCACTGACCAGATATGTTCATGACCACATTTGGTCAATGATGTCGCCAGGATTACCAGCTGTTTGTTAGGGATTTGGGCAGCAACGAACTGGCAAATTAAAGCAAAGAAACTACTAGGATTTGAATATTCTTTTTTTTTATGACAAATGGGCATGTACCCATTGTTCAGCAGGATAGGATTTCAGATGATACAAGATATTTCTAGTGAATTCCCTTGAAATGGTTATTAACCGCTTCAGCCCCGGAAGATTTTACCCCCTATCTGACCAGAGCACTTTTTACAATTTGGCACTGCGTCGCTTTAACTAACAATTGCGCGGTCATGCAAAAATTGTACCCAAACAAAATTTGTGCCTTTTTTTTTCCCCACAAATAGAGCTTTCTATTGGTGGTATTTGATCACCTCTGCGGTTTTTATTTTTTTCGCTATAAACAAAAAAAAGAGCAACAATTTTGAAAAAAAAAATATTTTTGACCTTTTGCTATAATAAATATCCCCCCAATTAAAAAAAAAAAAAATTTCTTCATCAGTTTAGTCCAATATATTTTTGGTAAAAAAAAAAAAAATCGCAATAAGCATATATTGATTGGTTTGCGCAAAACTTATAGCATCTGCAAACTATGGGAAAGGTTTATGGCATTTTTATGGCATTTTTATGGCCTTTTTATTTTTTTTACATTTTTTTACTTGTAATGGCGGTGATCTGCGATTTTTAGCAGTACTGTGACATTGCGACGGACAGATCGAAGACTTTTGACACTTTTTTGGGACCATTGGCATTAATACAGTGATATAAATGTATGAGGATAGAATTGACTATCATTTTTCCTACTTAGTAGGAAGAAACGATATGGCTCCTCTCCTCTGATAGCACAGGGATTTGTGTGTTTACACACAAAAATCCCCGTGCTGGTGATCATGCACGCGATCACGCGTGGCCGGCGGCGATCGTGCCCCCCTGGCCACACACATCGGGTCCCCCGCTGTGCTGCGGGCTTTGCGCGTACTCTCTGGTGGCCAAAAAAGGGTAGGGCGTACCCGTACTGGATTTCACCCAGGAGAGCCATTGTGCCGCAGTATATTTGCGTGAAATGGTCGGCAAGTGGTTAACCGTAGACTTGAAATATTAACAAAGCATATACTTCTATAGTATGTACTTGTCTAAATCCAGAGCACTAAGTGTCATTTCCCATCTGCTGCCTGTTCCTCTGCTATCTGCATGAGTCACTTCTGACAAGGTTTCCCAACACCAAGAGGAAAAAGGTGACAGGGGAGGAACCTCCCGCACACAGCCTGTGAGTGACAGCCTCAGCTCTGTTCCTGTGGGCTGTGTGAAAGGTGGTGTGTCTCTTCCCTCCAATCAGCTCTTGAAGCTCTCCTCAATGAGCTCTGCACAGTGTAATTTTAGCACCCCGTTCCCTGTTTTCTGAGATCTCAGACAAGCTTTATAAATTCTGCATTTTGAGTGGATGTAGAGGAGAGAAGTCTACAGATAAACAGGTACAACTTATGTAGGAGGATTTGCTTCATCACTGTGTATCACCTGAGGCCAGTCAATTCACTATGTACATGTCAGGGTTTACAACCACATTAAAACAGGACTCCAGTCAAACAACTGTTAGTCATGTCTGCTGTGTTAACAAGTTACCTCAGACCTGCTGCAGATATGAGAGCTGGGAATGGTTCACAGTATACAGTTCAAATAAAATAAATAAAATACAATTCTATTAAAATAGGTCATAGTAAACCATAAACATAGACTGCATTGTCCACATGGTTCAAAGTATCTTGGTAAAATTAATTCTAAAACTTTTTTTTTCTTGGTGCAATCATTTATATTTCTTTGGCATTCACGCCAAATAAATGGGGTCACCCCGTGGCCACCCTGCAACCACGTGGTGCCTTTTAGGGGTTAAAACAGGCAGTGAGCAGGCAATATAATACCTCCTCGCTGCTTGTCAAATGTCTTCTGAAAATCGATCCACTACTGATCACTTTTGAGAGGGCCAAAGCAAGTGTGCATGAGCCCAAAAAAAGATCTGAAATGCAAGAAAAAAAAAGTGACCACAATGATAGATAATTATTTCCAACTGCTAGCATTGGGTCTTATGATATTCATCTGCTGTGTCTGGGTAAGAAGAAAAAACATCGGGGACAGTGCCATCATGTGGTCAAAATGAAGATGACACCATGATTGGAAGGTAATAAACTCCAGCAAAGCAATTCTATAAAAGGCATTAATATTATGGCATGCAAACTGTCCCAATAATAAATGTGACAAATCTTTTTCACACAGAAAATGAAAAAGATGACCCTCTAACATGCTGCTATCTGAGAGATAGTATGTGAGGCTCTAAACAGCTAGAAGACTTGAGCAAATATCACTTAGAACCCATTTATAAAGTTGTGGCCATACCACTGCTGCGATGAATGCATGCGATGCGATGAAGCATATACTCTCCTGTGGCTGTACCAAAATAAAGAGAGGAAGAATCTGGATGATAGAGATGTGAGAGACGACAAGAACAGCTCCTCCTTCTGATACTATTATAAGCTATAGTGGGTAACGCTAAATAAACTGCTTGTATTCTGATTATTACTTCTCAACTGAAAAACTCAGATAACTCCTCTTGATGACAACCCTCTGATATTGAATTATATTGTAACTATACTGTTTTCTATTATTTTGTAAAGACTTGTGCAAACTGTTATCACTATATAAATCCTGTCTAATAATAGTACAGCAGCACAAGTACAGTATTCAATCTTTTCCCACCATAAACAGGTGTACAGATCTATGCAAAAGAGCATAACTTCCCTTTCACATAGACTTAGCTCCCAATGGTCCCTGATTTCGAGGGACTGTCCCTGATTTGGAGCAATGTCCCTCTGTCCCTCATTCCCCCTCATTTGTCCCTCATTTTGGTCTGATCTATATAGTTGTATATAAAATTCACTTTTTATCTTTCAAAAAGTGTTCCCAGTGCTAAAGCTTTCATCTAATTTCTAAATTACTGCATTTGTACATTTTAAAAGCCAGTATAAAGGAATAGTAGTGGTAAGAAAAAGCCCTTGTGGATTTGATTAACCTTTTTTTTGTTAATTCTCCTTTAAGGGGGTGTGTTCTATGCCTACATACATTTGTCAGTAGGTGTCCCTCATTCCCATCTCAAAATGTTGGGAGGTGTGCATAGAACAGATAATGTGACAGTAGCTGAGCAACTGCAGAATGACAAACAGACAGGAACACAGAGCCAGTGTACAACAAATAGACAGACAGGAACACAGCACCAGTATACAACAAATAAACAGACAGGAACATGGTGCCGGTATACAAGATATATACAGACAGGAACATACCGGCAGTATATAACAAATAGACAGACAAGAACACAGCGCCAGTACACAACAAAAAGACAGACAGGAACACAGCGCCAGTGTACAACAAATAGACAGGAACACAGCGCCAGTGTACAACAAATAGACAGGAACACAGCGCCAGTGTACAATAAAAAGACAGACAGGAACACAGCGCCAGTATACAACAAATAGACAGACAGGAACACAGCACCAGTATACAACAAATAAACAGACAGGAACATAGTGCCAGTATACAAGAAATATACAGACAGGAACATACCGGCAGTATATAACAAATAGACAGACAAGAACACAGCGCCAGTACACAACATAAAGACAGACAGGAACACAGCGCCAGGATACAAGAAATAGACAGACAGGAACACAGCGCCAGGATACAAGAAATAGACAGACAGGAACACAGTGCCAGGATACAAGAAATAGACAGACAGGAACACAGTGCCAGGATACAAGAAATAGACAGACAGGAACACAGCGCCAGGATACAAGAAATAGACAGACAGGAACACAGCACCAGGATACAAGAAATAGACAGACAGGAACACAGTGCCAGGATACAAGAAATAGACAGACAGGAACACAGCGCCAGGATACAAGAAATAGACAGACAGGAACACAGTGCCAGGATATAAGAAATAGACAGACAGGAACACAGTGCCAGGATACAAGAAATAGACAGACAGGAACACAGTGCCAGGATATAAGAAATAGACAGACAGGAACACAGTGCCAGGATACAAGAAATAGACAGACAGGAACACAGTGCCAGGATATAAGAAATAGACAGACAGGAACACAGTGCCAAGATACAAGAAATAGACAGACAGGAACACAGCGCCAGGATACAAGAAATAGACAGACAGGAACACAGTGCCAGGATACAACAGACAGACAGGAAATGAATCATACCCAGGATCAGAAGCCAGAGCCAGTACAGGAAAACAGGATCTCCAGATATGTGTGGGTGGGTGCAGTGTGGTGCGGCGGCCATAACACACACACAATCCAGGTACAAATTAGAGAACTTGTATTGAAGTAAAGGCAAACAGTTCACAACAACCCAGTGGGAGGAGTCCCAACCAGGAACACTTATGGATACCAACAGCATGTAGCGGAGTGGGCTTCAGCCGAACTGTCTGTGTCTGTCTGGAGGGAGGCAATGCGGCCTGGCCATTCCAAGCTCAAACGGGAAGGTGTCCAAGGAGAGTGCAGAGCTCTAAGCTTTCCTTACTCAACTGGAACCTTTCCCTACTGCTAATACTGTCCCTGACCGATGAGTGTCCTGTCTCTACAATACCCGCAAATGCATGTCAAACCCAGGGGCCAGGGCCTCAAATAGACCCTTCCACTCAAGATGGCCACCAGAGTCACATGAGTGACCAGCATCCAATTGGTTCACTGCCCCAGTTTCCTCATGATTTCCTCTCCCTCTGCATTTCCACTGTAGTTGAGCGCCACCTGCAGTGAAGACAACAGACTGCACCTGCCTACACATGTGTGCGTATGCCAACACCAAGACAAACAGCATGCATACCTCCTAACTTTTTGAGATGGGAATGAGGGACACCTATTTGCAAAAGTATGCAGGCATAGGACACATACCCTGCCACGCCCCCTTAAAGGAGCATTACGCAAAAAAATTATTAGTTAAACCCACTTTTTTTACCGCTATTATTCATTTTTTACTGCCTTTTGAAATTCACAAACTCAGCAATTTGGAAATTGGATGAAAGGTTTAGCATTGGGAAACACTTTTTGAAAGATAAAAAGTGCATTTTATATACGAATATAGATTAAACCAAAATGAGGGACAAATGAGGAGGAAAGAGGGACAGAGGGACTTTGTTCCAAATCAGGGACAGTTGGGAGCAATGAGCATGGAGTGCAAGAGACAATACAGACAACTCAGACAGAGGCACCAGCACTGACTGGCGAGCACACAACCTGTAAACAGATACATATCAGATGAAACAGTCTTACAGGGAAAACACAACAGAGTTAAGACATTGAACCGAAATGTACACCATTTTTTATTTTGCTCTTATGTGATGAAACATAAGCCCTTCTTGACTTTCTCCTGAGGCTGCGCTAAAACAAAGAGAGGGGGAATCTGGATGGAAGAGATGTCAAGAACAGCTCATCCTTCTAATACTATCCTAAGCTATAGTGGGGTAATGCTAAACAAACACACTGCTTGTATTCTGATTATTACTTTGTGTTTGTTATGACATTTTTATTTTCTAATATGCAGTGTGCACAAACATCATAGGTCAGGGGCAGCCATAACCTTTGTATTGAATTATATTGCAACTGCTTGCTTCCCTTTATTTTGAACAAACTGTTAGCAGTATATAAATTATGTATAATAATACTAATACTAATACTAATAATAATAATAATAATAATAATAATATAGCAGCAGTGCAAGTATTCAGTTTGTTTCCACCATAAACAGGTTTAGGGATCCATACAAGAGAGCATAACTTCTGTTTTATATGACATAGAACAGGCAATGTGATAGTAGCTGAGCAGAGCTATTGCAGACAGTCAAGAAAAGGCAGAGTTCCAGAACACAGCAGACAGAAAGGAGTGATATTACACAGCAGGTGGGCTGTCAGGTACAGAATACCATGGCAAGACAAACAGACAGCATAGCAGCATGTTAGAGAGTCATACATTTTGACTTATGTGCGAACAAAACATTTGTCATGTTTATTACATTGGGACATTTTACATGGTAAATTAATGCCTTTGATAGAACTGCTTTGTTGGAGTTCATTACGATGCAAACAGAGCCCCATGCCTGGTGAAGGGGTCCTACAAGACTGCGAAACGTTGCTGTTTGCTGTAACGAAGTGATTCCTGAATAAAGCTTTGGACCCATTTTTGAAGACCCGTGATGTGCTGTTGACATTTCTCGCTCTGATTGCTCATGGTTCCAGCCCGATGGTCGCTTCAGCACCCATTAATACACACAACCACTTCTACAGGATTGTGTGTGCTGGGAATAGTGCGTCAGCATTACCATGCAAAGGTGGTATCATCTTCATTTTCACTACATGATGGCACTGTCCCCAATTTTATGTCACCTTACCTAGTGACCACAATATGAAGGTTCTTAGAAAGGATGTTGTAGGACAGTGGTCACCAATCTTTCGGACCTCACAGACCGCGTAAACTCACAATTTTGAATCCTGCGGACCACTAACATGAATTTTACATGCCTTCTAGACTTGTGCAATTCGTTTCATAACGAATCGAAATTCGGACAAATTTTGCATCTTGCATCCGAATGTCCGAATAAAAGAATAACGAATTTCAACTAATACAAAAGAAATTATAGCAAATATAATGAATGAATTCAACATGATTCAGTAATTCGTTAAAGATCTAATTAAATAAAAGGTCAACTCAAAGTAAATCTTACAGTCCAATCAGCTGATTAATTTTGTGCTGGAGGTTGGATTACTGGCAAAGTGCATTCCTGGGAACTGAGTGAGAAGGGTGTTGTATTGTGTTTGAGCAGAGGAGAAGAGATATTCTCATTGTGTGTGTTAATAGATTCAATAAACAAATGACTTTCCAAACTACGAATCATTATTATGAATATATTTACATACATAAATATCAAATTTCAACTAATACGAAAGAAATTATAGCGGATATAACAAATGAATTTGACATGATCCGAGATTCAGTATAACGAATATCGACACTCTACATAAATAACTAATTATCCAAAAACGAATTAACGTAACATAGTGAATATAACAGAACGAAATTATGTATTTTACTAATGAAAACGAAACTAAACTAAACTAAATTTTCCATTGTTCACAAGTCTAATGCCCTTATACACACAATGCTCTGACTCTCTGCCCCCCTCTCCCTGGATCACACTGCTGCCTTGTATACACAATGCTCCAGATCTCTGCCCCCTTCCCCTGGATCACACTGCTGCCTTATACACACAATGCTCTGGCTCTCTGCCCCCCTCCCCCTGGATCACACTGCTGCCTTATACACACAATGCTCTGGCTCTTTGCCCCCTTCCCCTGGATCACACTGCTGCCTTATACACACAATGATCTGGCTCTCTGTCCCCCTCTCCCTGGATCACACTGCTGCCTTATACACACAATGCTCTGGCTCTCTGCGCCGCTCTCTCTGGATCACACTGCTACCTTATACACACAATGCTCTGGCTCTCTGCCCCCCTCTCCCTGGATCACACTGCTGCCTTATACACACAATGCTCTGGCTCTCTGTCCCGTGACTTCCTCAGGGGACATTCTTTAAGCTGAACTCCAGGAATGATAAAATTTGGTGGACGAGAGAAGTGAGTGGAACGGGAGCCGCAGCCCCGTAGGAAAATTATGTGGAAGCGCTTGATTGCCATTTTAAATGTAAGTGTATACTATTGTCTCAATGAAATACATTTTATACTACACTATGGGAGCAAACCTGTTTTTATTGAGGAACGAAGGAGGAAGGAGGATTCATATAAAAGTGTATAAGAGGCCTACCAACACAATAAGACCCAGAGAGGGGAAAGGAGGACAGAAGGAATTCGAACAGCTGATGAGCCGGGATTTTGAACCGCGGCAGGGGAAGGTGTTTTTAGACCTGGAGACAGGTCTAATCTTAAGGTGAGTGCAGTGGTGAACGGTGGTGGGATTCACATTATTTTATTTAAGACCTACCGGGGTGAAGAAATATGCAACATATAGATTATATTGTTAAAGGATTACACATGTAGAAGGATTATTTGGACATTTATGAACTTTGAATTTATTGAGAGAAAGAGCTGGGAACACACCGCTCAAATCCAACTGTGAGGATCTGATGAGCTGCTGAAGAGATCCGGGTGCCTGCCTGGTCCACAGCCAGGGAAATCCAATGGAAATAAAGAAGAATGGCGGCACATCCGGAAGTAAAATCAAAAGAATTTATTGAAAGTCCATAAAATCAAGCGAACATGACAAACGTCAATCCAAAAAAGCTGCTCAGTGGACGCGTTTCACACAGATGTGCTTGCTGATGAAACACATCCACTGAGCACCTTTTTTGGATTGATGTTTGTCATGTTCGCTTGATTTTACGGACTTTTAATAAATTCTTTTGATTTAACTTGCGGATGTGCAGCCATTCTTCTTTGTATTTATTGGACACATATTAATTTGAGTTTATCTATTTATATATCACTGGATGTTTGTAAGTGTGAAGCGCAGCATACTGTTTATATTTTTTTTTGCATTTAGGATTGAATTGAAGATTATGGAATGCAGGATAATATACCAGTTGTTTTTTTTGTTATTCCTCATGTACAGTGCAGGGTTACTAGCCCTACACTGCCCATGATACCTCCATGGGACCATTCACAGCCCGCCCACAGCCCAGAGCTTGAAAGCAGTGCTGGAGTCCGCAGGAGTAAAGTAAGTAAAACACCTTATTCCTCCACAGCGGCATCGGGAGGGGGGCTGATGGGGGCTGGAGCCCCAAGTGTGCCCCCAAAAAGCCCCGGGTCTTGATAGTCCTAAATTAATTATTAGCCCTGAGCCGTTTCCACATACAACAGTGAACGATCTCCCGCTTATCCAGCGCGGCCGAGTGACGTACAAAAAGGACGTCCCACTGGTCCAATACCGAGACCGCAGGACATGTGATGTCCATCATAGGCACCGCCGGGTCCAGGAGGCGGGAATGACACTGCGGCCGCGCTGGGCACTGGGGGATCCCCGCTCGCTCTGTGTAAATGGGCGGGCAGCGGAGAGGCTCTCCTATCCTGGCTCTCTCTCCCATCCTGGCTCTCTCTCCCTGGTGCATGCAGCCTGCTGTGGAGTGGTCAGAATGAGATGGGCTACACTACACAGGTAAGGCTGAGCTGCAGGAGTGCCAAGAGGTCACCTATCACAGGGGGGTCAATGTATGTCAGGGGGATCAGTGTATTTGTCAGGGGGATCAATGTATTTGTCAGGGGGATCAATGTATTTGTCAGGGGGATCAATGTATTTGTCAGGGGGATCAGTGTAAGTGTCAGGGGGGTAAATGTAGGTGTCGGGGGGTCAATGTATGTGTCAGGGGGGTCAATGTATGTGTCAGGGGGGTCAGTGTATGTGTCAGGGGGGATCAATGTAAGTGTCAGGGGGGTCAATGTATGTGTCAGGGGGGTCAGTGTATGTGTCTGGGGGGTCAGTGTATGTGTCTGGGGGGTCAGTGTATGTGTCAGGGGGGGATCAATGTAAGTGTCAGGGGGATCAATGCATGTGTCAAGGGGGCTCAGTGTATGTGTCAGGGGGATCAATGTATTTGTCAGGAGGATCAATGTAGGTGTCAGGAGGATCAATGTAGGTGTCAGGGGGATTAGTGTATGTGTGAGGGGGGATCGATGTATGTACCAGGGGGATCAATGTATGTACCAGGGGGATCAATGTATGTGTGAGGGGGGATCAATGTATGTGTGAGGGGGGATCAATGTATGTGTCAGGGGGGTCAGTGTATGTGTCAGGGGGATCAGTGTATGTGTCAGGGGGATCAATGTATGTGTCAGGGGGGGTCAATGTAGGTGTCAGGGGGGGGGTCAATGTATGTGTCAGGGGGATCAGTGTATGTGTCAGGGGGGTCAGTGTATGTGTCAGGGGGATCAATGAATGTGTATGGGGGATCAGTGTATGTGTCAGGGGGGTCAGTGTATGTGTCAGGGGGGTCAGTGTATGTGTCAGGGGGGGCAGTGTATGTGTCAGTGGGGTCAGTGTATGTGTCGGGGGGGTCAGTGTATGTGTCAGTGGGGTCAGTGTATGTGTCAGGGGGATCAATGAATGTGTATGGGGGATCAGTGTATGTGTCAGGGGGGTCAGTGTATGTGTCAGTGGGGTCAGTGTATGTGTCAGGGGGATCAATGAATGTGTATGGGGGATCAGTGTATGTGTCAGTGGGGTCAGTGTAGGTGTCAGGGGGATCAATGTAGGTGTCAGGGGGATCAATGTAGGTGTCAGGGGGATCAATGTATGTGTCAGGGGGGATCAATGTATGTGTAAGGGGGATCAATGTATGTGTCAGGGGGGATCAATGTATGTGTCAGGGGGGGTCAGTGTATGTGTCAGGGGGATCAGTGTAGGGGTCTGGTAGGTCAGTTTAGCGTTCAGCATGGATGGGCACTGGTGAGCCAGGCAGCAACCAGCAAGTGAGCCTAACCCCCCCCCCCCCCCGCCAAGCAGTCAGTACACCCCCCCCCCCCCCCCCCGCCGGGCTTGGACTTCGGGCTGAAGCCCCTGGTCTTTTTCACACCCTGCTCCTGCAACTCTAGATTTATCAAGCATTTAACCCCTGCAATGTGTGTGTGTGTGTGCGTGTGTGTGTGTGTGTGGGGGGGGGTTACAATTCGTCCCCTTCCTAGAGTTCAGATTTAAAGCAGTAATAAATCCAAAACTCAACATTTATTATGCTGCAGCTTACCAGTTCTTAGATGTGAAGGCTGCATTAGTTTCCTTTAGGTTTAGACCCCGTTCACACAGGGACGACTTGTCAGACGACCTAGTCGCCTGACAAGTCGCCTCCCGTTCTGTGCTATGGAACCGTCCTAAGGGGTGCAACGCAAGTCGCTCCGACTTAGAAAAAGGTTCCTGTACGACTTCGGGGGCGACTTGGGGCGACTTGCATAGACTTCTATACAGAAGTCGTTTTGCAAGTCGCCCGGGCAGTCGTGTGCAGGTCGCCTCGGTGAGGCGACCTGCAAGTCGTGTTGCCCCTGTGTGAATGGGGTCTTAGGCTTTCTTTCTTCTATTTTCATCTGGCAATCCAGCCACTGCAGCCAGCAAGACTGTTGTTTTTATTTATTCATGTAAAACCTTTATCCCTAAAAGGAAAAAAAACTGTTTGCTATAACTGATTATAAAGTGGGAGCTGGAGTTTACCTAAAATTTGTTAGTGGTTCTAAATCTGCTAATACATTTAACACTACTCTCCCCCAAAGACTGACAATGGTGTTGTCTGTTGTGCCTCCTGTTCTCATCCCTCCAGAAGGTATGTTACTAGCCAGATCATCAGGGGAAAACAGGGGAAAAGTCAAATGCCGCATACACACGGTCGGACTTTCCGGCATACTTGGTCCGGCGGACCAGAGTGTGCCGGACAATCCGCCCGTGTGTAGGCTCCGGCGGACTTTTTCCCAAAAGCCCATCGGACCTAGATTTGAAACATGTTTTAAATCTTTCCGTCGGACTCAGTTTCGGGCGGAAAGTCCGCTCGTCTGTGCGCTGGTCCGACGGAAAGCCCGCTCGTGTGTATGCTTTTCCAACGGACCAGATACGACGCGAGGGCAGGGTATTGCATTTCGCGCTCGCTGCAATAGGAAAAACAAATTTTCCTATTGCGGCGAGCGCGGGGCATACCAGGCCCTTAGGTCTGGTATGGATTATAAAGGGAACCCCCTACGCCGAAAAAACGGCGTGGGGTCCCCCCTAAAATCCATACCAGCGCCCCCCCCCCTCCTGAACTGTACCAGGCCGCATGCCCTCAACATGGGGGGTGGGTGCTTTGGGGGAGGGGGGCACCCTGCAGGGCCCCCCCCCCAAAGCACCTTGTCCCCATGTTGATGAGGACAAGGGCCTCTTCCCCACAACCCTGGCCGTTGGTTGTCGGGGTCTGCGGGCGGGGGGCTTATCGGAATCCGGGAGCCCCCTATTAGAGGGCCCTCAGATCCCGGCCCCCCACCCTATGTGAATGAGTATGGGGTACATGGTACCCCTACCCATTCACCTAGGGAAAAAGTGTAAATAATAAAACACTACACAGGTTTTTGAAATATTTTATTAAACAGCTCGGGGGGGGGGATCTTCCTCCGGCTTCGGGGGTCTTCTTCCGGCTTCGGGGGTCCCAAAAACCTGTGTAGTGTTTTATTATTTACACTTTTTCCCTAGGTGAATGGGTAGGGGTACCATGTACCCCATACTCATTCACATAGGGTGGGGGGGGCCCTCTTATAGGGGGCTCCCGGATTCCGATAAGCCCCCCGCCCACAGACCCTGACAACCAACGGCCAGGGTTGTCGGGAAGAGGCCCTTGTCCTCATCAACATGGGGACAAGGTGCTTTGGGGTGGGGGGGCCCCGCAGGGCGCCCCCTCCCCCAAAGCACCCACCCCCCATGTTAAGGGCATGCGGCCTGGTACGGTTCAGGAGTGGGGGGGGGCTCGCTCGTCCCCACCCCCTTTCCTGACCGGCCAGGCTGCGTGCTCGGATCGGGGTCTGGTAAGGATTTTAGGGGGGACCCCACGCCGTTTTTTCGGCGTAGGGGTTTGCCTTTATAATCCATACCAGACCTAAGGGCCTGGTATGACCCGCGACGGGGCTCGCAAGGTGTCAATCTCGCCGATAAAAGCGGCAAGATTGACATCCTTTTCTAGTCCCGTCGCACCTGAGTCACGTTCAAAATGAACGGTCTTGGCCGTGTGTGGGCAAGTCCGTTCATTCTGAAAGTCCGCCGTAACTCCGGCCAAAGTCCGTCGGAAAGATGGGCGGACTTATCCCGCCGCAAAGTCCGGTCGTGTGTGGGCAAGTCCGTCCGTTTTAGAGGCGGACAAAGTCCTTCAGAAAGTGTGCCAGACCAAGTAGGCCAGAAAGTCCGACCGTGTGTACGCAGCAAAAGAAAAGACAATTAATGCAGCCACCACATCTAATGATTGGTAGGATGCAATTAATTACATTTTTGGTTTTGGGTTTAATACCACTTTAAGCATTTAAAAAAAAAAGCTGCTTTCGGGTAAGTTGGCAATGTCTACAAAGAGACCACAAAAAACAAGTTTACAAAAAGTATTTATATACTTTCGATATAATGTGATCTTTTGTCTATCCTATGTGTCAGCATTATAGAATACTGACTGACATAGTCAACGTGAAGCTTCTATGTTATTTCAAATTGTGAATACTAAAGTTCATTTTCTGTCTGCAATAAAAGTTATTTAATATGTAAACTGACCATATATTTAGCAAAATACAGCTGATATGACCTTTCTTATAATGAGCTTGGAAGATTAAGGTTACAAGAAGCCTTGGGCCAAGTATAGATTGGGAACTTCCAATTATTTTACCAGCGCAATTGTCACGTTCCCTACCGAGTGCATTAATCTCATCTAATTGTGTTGTCTAATCTATTTTGCTTTATAATACAAATTCATTTTTAACTGTTTCTTGATGTAAGGGCTTTTTGTAACAAATACTGCAGGTATAATCTAAACTCTGCTACTCATTTTAAGCCTAAAAACCCAGGCTGAAGTAGAATTTTTTATTAGTACGAGGAAGAACACTTCCAACATCTGAAAAGTTTTTTTTTTTTATTGCTTTCATTAACTCCATAGAGATGATTTCCCTTCAGGTTTTGCTACTGTTTTCAAAACAGAAAGGGAGGTTCCAACCCTTCTCCATTTTATTTAAAACGGTATTAAACCCCAAACCAAAAATGTAATATATTGTAGATTATCAATCATTAGATATGATGGCTGCATCGGTTTCATTGGCCTTTTTCCCCTCTGTTTTCACCTGGTGATTTGGTCAGTAGCACACCTGTGTCAGAGTGCCCCCCCTCTGGATGAAGGAGCACAGGGGCACTTTTGGACAGCAGCTTTGTTAAGCACTTGCCTCCTGGACATTTTTACCCCCTTCATGCCCAGGCCAATTTTCAGTTTTCAGCGCTATCACACTTTAAATCACAGTTGCAAGGTCATGCAACACTGTACCCATATGAAATATTTATCTTTTTTCCCCACAAATAGAGCTTTCTTCTGGTGGTATTTAATCACCACTGGGTTTTTTATTTTTTGCTAAACAAATGAAAAGAGAACATTTTGCAAACAGGTAATTTTTCTCCTTCACTGTTGTGCGCAGATGAGGCTGCATTGGTGCGTACTGACTGATGGGCACTGATAGGCAGCACTGATGACCATTGATGAGGCGGCACTGATGGGCACTGATTGTCAGGAAAGAGGCAAGTACCAGTCTCGCCAGTATCGCTGCCTTTCTTCGCACATGCGCGGTAGAGCGGCACTCCGGCGCATCCCTGGGATTTGGCTAAACGGCTAATGTTTGTGTGCGATTCAGCGAAACGGCTAATGCGCGTTCGAGATTTGTAACGGCGAACGCGCGTACGTAATAGCGCGCACAACATGAGCCTCCCACTGGCCTATAAAAGCCACTCTGTGCTATGACCAGATTGCTGGTTTGTCTTTCAGCTCCCCATGTGTTTCCTGCTTGTATCCTGATTCTTGATTACCTGTTGTGACCCGGATTGACCTTGACCTGCTCTGATCTCTACCTGCATTTGACCCTCGGCTTGCCTCTCGGACTTCTCCACTTGCTTACTGTGTTTGACCCTCAGCCTGTCTATGGATATTGGTTCCTGTCTCCAGTGATTGACCCTCAGCTTGCCCCTGGACTTTACTATTGTCTTCAGTGCTCGCCCCCTGGCTTGCTCACAGACTTTGCTTCCAGTCACCTGTGTTTGACCCTCGGCCTGTCTATGGACTTTGCTATCAATTTCAGTACTAAGTCATCAGCCTGCTGACAGACCTGTTAACAGTCCTTTGCACTAGACTGTTTTTGCCTATCTAGAGACTCTTACTAGTCAACGGTGTTTGACCCCCGGCCTGTTGTTAAATAAGCTGTTCATCCTCCTTCTTGAGCTTCAGCATCTTCCAGTCTTGCACAGCTGTCTCCCTGCCGGTGACCTTCACGCAAGACCTGCCCAGCCTGCTGGTGACTCGTGCCTCTTTGTGCCCTTCAGCCCCTGTACCATCTTCAGGAGTGGAGTGCGCTTAGTCGCAAGAGGTTACCGCCCTCAGCATCTCGGCCTCGGTGAGTACCCTTATCTGACACTGATGAGGCAGCACAGATGGGCACTGATAGGCAGCATTAATCAGCTGCCCTGATGGGCGCTGATGAGGCGGTACTGGTGGGCACTAATGAGGAGGCACTGATGAGGCTGCACTTATAGGTGGCACTGATGGGCACTATTAGGCAGCACTGAAGGGCACTTATAGGCTGCACTGATGGGTGGCACTTGATAGGCAACACTAATAGGTAGCACTGAAGGGCACTGATGGACGGCACTGATGGGCACTGATAGGCCACACTGATAGGTGGCACTGATGGGCACTAATAGGTGGCACTGATAGGTAGCCCTGATGGGCACTGATTTGCGGCACTGATTGGCAGCACTGATGGGCACTGATTTGCAGCACTGATGGGCACTGATTTGAGGCACTGATTGGCAGCACTGATGGGCACTAATTGGCACTGATAGGCAGCACTGTTGAGGCTGCACTGATAATCAGGACACTGATGATCAGTGCCCTAAATAACAGTGCTAGCTGGTTACCGGCTCTCTCCTCTCCTTACGTTGTGACAGCATTAGGAAAGGAATGCTGATAGCCAGCAAGTGTGTTTACATCGTGATCAGCTGTAATTGGACACAGCTGATCAAGTGGTAAAGAGCCTCTAATTGGCGATCTGTCCAGGGGACACAGCAATCACAGAGCACACCGCCCACACGCCGTAGTGGGCGTGAGCATGTAAGGACATCATATGAACTCATATGAACTCCCAGGACTGGCCGACCGCGCTGTAGCCATAATTTTGCTATAGCACAGTCGGCAAGTGGTTAAAGTAGTTTTAAAAGATTGTTTTTATCTCAATGCATTCTCTGCATTAAGGTAAATAAGCTTCTGCATGCAGCCCCTCCTTATACTCACCTGAGCCCAAACTCGATCCAGTGGTGTGCATTAGAGCAGCAGCTCCCTCCTCATTGGCTCAGACACAGCAGCAGTCAATCACAGCCAGCGAGGAGGGAGTGTGGGGCGGGGCCAAGCCCCACTCTGTCAGCAACAGCACTTCCATATTTCTCAAATGACAGGGTTAATCAATGTAGTGTACTAAAAGTAACTATTTTAGTAAAGTAATTTTTTTAAAAGTAGTTTTTAAAGATGCTGTAAGTAATTATGTTTTATATAATATTTATATATATATCTATATATATCTATCTATCGATCGATCGATATCAGGGTTCTCTGGGGTCCAAACCATTACTTCCAGGACTCCTTGTTCTTCTTTACACTGAAGATAATTCTTAATGACATTGGGTGTATGTTTTGGGTCATTGTCCTGCTGCACAATAAATTTGGGGTCAATCCCACGCCTCCCTGGTGGTATGGCATGATAGATAAGTATCTGTCTTTTTTTCTGATTCAAACCTAATCTCCAACTCCATTTGCAGTAAGGTAGCCCCAAACTTGCTTCACTGTTGCCTGCAGACACTCATTATTGTACTGCTCTCCAGATCTTCACAAACAACTGGCTCTAGTTACAGCCCAAGAATTCTAATTTTGACTCATCAGTCCAGAGAACCTGCTGTTATTTTTCTGCACCCCCCCCCCCCTTCTTTTATTTTCCAAAACTACAAAAAAAAAGTTTCACCTTTAGTTATACTTTAGTATCAAATAAAATGTTTTAAACTGTCATCATACAAATACAGTATGTATTTGAAATCAAATCTTTATTATTTTTGTGCAAAAACATGGGGTATCTTGGTTGCTGTTCTGCCAATCACAGCCTGCTTCACAACTCTCTAGCCTGTGTCTATTGTTTATATTTGCTTAGAACTACAGGGAGGTGATGCCTCCACCAATCAAAATGTAATTATCCCATCCCCATAGTGTAGTGCGGTTTACTGAACATGGAGATGGAGAGAGGGAGTAGGTTGTCTTTTATTCAAATGACATGAGTGTATACTCCTACATGTTTAAATCTATAGTCATGTGGGCTGCGCATATAAGAAAAAAGAAGGAACTGAACAGCTTAGAAAGGAACTGAAACTGGAGCATGAGTAATGGCAGGTTCACACAATCAGCAGTTGGGACACAGACATGGAGGGAGGGACAATGAATAGAAGGATCTACTAGTTTTTTTGCAGAATACAGAAAACAAATCCCATAGTGGCTTAGTGAGTATGAACAGCACGTAATGCAGCAGGCACTGACAGTTTTCGGTGATGAGTTTAATGACATTTCAAAACAGAATTAAAATGTTTGTAACCCTAAAAAAAAAATAAAAAAAAAATGCTACTGCCTCTTTAAAGCAATATAATACGTTTGTGAATATTGCCTTTTTTTTCAGCCCTGCCTGTATTGTGCGATACCTGTTTGATTAAGCTGACCATGCTAGCATGGCTACCATACTTACCAACTGTCCCGAATTTCCCGCGACATTCCCAGGATTTAGACCCTTTTACCGGATTTCGACATTCCTGGGAAATGTCCCGGGAAATTCTTATTTTCCTGTTTTGTTTTTTTTTTACACCGCTGCTAGAGGTCCGTGGCCAAAGGAGACAATGTCTCTACCGGCCGCCATTTTCCCGAAGACCACAACAAACAATTACTGTTTAGTAATGGCCGGGTGGCTGCCAATAGAATTTGAGCTGTGGCACCGCCCACCTCCCACCCCGCTGCCGTCTGTCTGTGACCTGATGTGGGAAGCGGCTGGGGTGGACGGCACTGCAGCTCAATTTCTATTGGCAGCCACCAGGCTATTTGGTCCCATTCTGTTTAGTAATGGCGACGGAGAGAGTCTCCACTGCTGGCAATGCCTGATGTAAGGAAAGGGGGGGCTCCATTGGGGGATGCCTGGTGTAAGGGAGGACTCTACTGGCAATATCTGATGTAAAGGAGGACTCTGCTGGCAATGTCTGATGTAAAGGAGGACTCTGCTGGCAATGTCTGATGTAAGGGAGGACTCTGCTGGCTATGTCTGATGTAAGGGGGGACTCCGCTGGCAATGCCTGATCTAGGGGGGGAATCCACTTGCAATGCCTAATGTAAGGGGGGACTCCGCTTGCAATGCCTGATGTAAGGGGGGACTCCGCTGGCAATGCCTGATGTAAGGGGGGACTCCGCTGGCAATGCCTAATGTAAGGGGGGACTCTGCTGGCAATGCCTGATGTAAGGGAGGAGTCAGCTGGCAATGCCTGATGTAAGGGAGGACTCAGCTGGCAATGCCTGATGTAAGTGGGGACTCCGCTGGCAATTCCTGATGTAAGGAGGGGTTCCGCTGGGAATGTCTGATGTAAGGAGGGACTCAGCTGGGGACACCTGATGGCATCTGGTGGCAGGCGACGTGGCAGGTGACAGGCTCAGGGCTTCCAATGATTCTGCATTATGGTGAGTTGAATAATTTCATTCTATATTACAATGTAATAATATAAATAATGCACTTCAATCATCCTAACACCATAACAACCATGGTGCCGGGATGATTGGAGCGCTAACACCAGGTGTTTGGAGTATCTATATCTGCTGATTGTTAAACTTTCTGGAAAACACATATTTCTATTGTGGTGTAGGATCTGGGCCTGCTGTCCCTCCATCCCTCTTTCTTTCTCTCTTTTTTTTTCTCTGTTTTTCTTTCTCTGTTTTTCTTTCTCTCTTTCTCGCCCTCTTTCTTTCTTTCTTTCTTTCTTTCTCTCCCTCTCTCTTTCTTTCTTTCTTTCTCTCCCTCTTTCTTTCTTTCTCTCCCTCTTTCTTTCTTTCTTTCTTTCTCTCCCTCTTTTTCTTTCTCTCCCTCTTTCTTTCTTTCTTTCTCTCCCTCTTTCTTTCTTTCTCTCCCTCTTTCTTTCTTTCTCTCTCCCTCCATCCCTCATTTATCTCATATAACACCCCTTCCGGGTCACGCCCATTTAAGACACGGCCATTTTTCACCGCGGCACGCAAAGCGCGCCGCATTTTTCTGTTACGGTATGCCCCACCTACAAACGAATGCTACGCCCCCTAATTATAGCAATGCTTCGTCTACATGCAAAAAAGTGTCCCAAATTGTTTTTTTGCTATGTTGGCAACTATGGGCTACTGATCCAGTTTATGTCTTGTGTCATGCGGCTGCTAAAACAGGCACACTGTGCTAGAACATAGCATACCTGTATCTTCCGTTGTCTCTGGAAAGCCATGGCATCTTCAGCCTAGCCCCTCCCCCCCAGAGGCTACTTCATTCTTCTCACTGAAATTGGCTAGGGAAAGGGGGAAGGGACATTGCTGCCTGGTCTGACTTTTGTTTCATTGTTATAGAAATGCAGGCGCTCACCGGCAGCATAATTTCCTGCAATGATGTGATGCCCCGCTCTCTTGGCACTCCCAGTGAGCTAGAGCGATCACATGACCTGCAATTTAGCAAGGAATAATACTATAGCCATGTATGTCAAGAAAAAAAAATGCATTTAGGACAGTGTAGCATTCATCCTTGGAATAATGTGTCGCTAGTTGACTTTACAACCACTTTAAACATACAAAACTAAAAATGTCTGACAGGTAGGAATTTTTGACAACAGAGACCCTATTGGTCTATTCTGTCATTACTGCATACTCAGCATTTGTGTACACTGAGCTGCGCATGCACAGCTCAGCGTACATTTACAGCATGGCTCTGTGCTGAGAGGATGTGACTCCTGTGTGCATGTGTGCGAGTGATGTCATCCCGGCTCAGCCAATCAAACAGCTGAAGAGTCTGAATCCAGAAGGAAAACTTGGAGAAGATGGGAGTGTCTGTGACTGAGGGGATCAGTTCCAAAGTAAAGCCAGTCATACATGAATAGAAAATCGTTCTAAAAAATGTTCAATAAGCCCGACCGTTCGACTTTAGAAACAATAGTGTGGCGTTTCGATTCTCGGAATGCAGAGTTTTATGCCAAAAGAAAGATCTGTCATGTTGGAATTTTGTTATGTAATCGTTCAATTTTCTAAACATTAATAGGGAAATCCATCCTAAATAGTTCAAAAAAACATACAGCGCATGTGCATTGATCATTGATTGACAAAAAAGTTACAATTTATGCTGTTAACAATCGATAATATGTCAACAAGTGTGGGAAAAAATTTTGATACAATGATGGCATTAACACATAGGGGGTTATTTATGAAAGGCAAATCCACTTAGCACAAAAAGTTTACTGCAAGTGCAAAGTGCACTTGAAATTGCACTGAAAGTGCAGTTGCTGTAAATCCGAGGGGTAGATCTGAAATGAGGGGAAGCTCTGCTGATTTTATTATCCAATCATGTGCAAGCTAAAATGCTGTTTATTATTTTCCTTGCATGTCCCCCTCGGATCTACAGCGACTGCACTTCCAAGTGCACTTTGCACTTGTAGTTTGCACTTGTAGTGCAAAGTGGATTTGCCTTTCGTAAATAACCCCCATAGTCGTTTGACAGATCTTTATCAAAAACAAACGTTTTTTCGAACAATTTCTATCTATATATGGCCAGCTTTAGTCTGCAATAATATGCTAATATACTGTACATACTAGCACATTATGGGTAAAATCTCCACTTTAAAAACACAATAAACTACAGAGCACAGATGTGGACCAGCCACTTAGGAGAAAATGGTATTTCTGTTTGAAATGTATTTTTATGATTTTCAAAATTCTTTTTTAATATCACAGATAAGTGTCTCCCCTCTTTTCAGTAATGTATAGTATGTGTCTTTGTAGTAGAGCATGTAGGAGTAAATTGTACATGAATTTGCTACAATGTGCAATCACTCAATAGCCTATGATGTCCATGGGGTTCACAAAGGGCTGTATTGTTGCCAATTTTCTAATTGTTTTTTGTGTTTCTTTATCAAACGCACTTGTGTCACATATTTTTGTCTCTTCCATTCAGGTCAAGTATGTTTTCAGGCCACGACAACTACCACCAGAGACTTCTGTTGGCTAGAAAGCTCGTCATCGATCGCTGCACACAGATATGCTTAAAGTGACCTATGACAATCATACACCTGAAAAGCTTACAGTAGATGGAAGATTGTCTTCTAGCAGATGAACGCACAATGATCTTGAAAGTACTCAGATACATTCTCTTCAATCTTTCCATGGACTGTCATATTCTTTCCCTGAATTCAAGTTATTTTGTTTCGTATCCACTCCAGCACTCTTTCTCAACTGCAATTGTTCTTCCATCTTGATGTATTACAGACGTACTCATCTAATCCTGTTATATGTTTTCATTTTAAAGGAAAAGTATGGTGTGCTATCAGTGAAGGCTTATCTTGGCTCTTTATTGCAGCGTTTTATTGCAATTAGAACTATGGACTCCCATTAGGCTACTTTCACACTGAGGCGGTTTTCAGGCGTTTTAGCGCTAAAAATAGCGCCTGTAAAGCCACTGGAAATTGCCTCCAATGCCACTCCAGTGTGAAATCCCGAGTGCGTTCACACCGGGGCGTAAGTTGCCTACGTGTCCCGGATTGCCCGGGACACCTGCAATTAACAGGTCTGTCCCGGGCACCTTAATTTCGGGACAATACAGTGTCCCGGAATGAAATTTGACAGAGCGAGCAAACCCTGCTATAGCGCTGGCGCTCACTCCGCCTCCAGCTCCACCTGAGACTCTGGTCACAAACCAGTGAACTCACAGCCGCGACTCTGCCCAGCATGCAAAGTGGAGGAGAAGTTAACTTTCTCCTCCTCCGCGCCTAACACTCTCCAGTCTCCACCATGCCGGACAGAACACCTGCACTGCAGTCTGGGTTAGGATCTCCGTGGCTCTGCCCCTGGCTGTATCCCTGCCTCATACCGTAGAGCGGGCCGAAGCCACCTCCCCCTCCTTGGCTGTTTACATATACACAGGAGCCGGAGGAGGGACACTGATCTGAGGTCTATTGTTAAGCTTATATTAATATATGTATATAGATGGACCGAGGAGGGGGACAGGGACAGTGATCAGGAAAAGGTAAAAAGCGCCCCCCCCCCCAGCACATTTCCGACCTCCACCTTACTACTAGCACAAGTGAAAGGGAAGGGGGTGAGTACTGTGGGGGGGGTTTGTACTTAGTGGGAGGGTCGTCAGTACTGTGGGAGGGTCCGTACTGTGCGGGGTTCTGTACTGAGGGGGGTCTATATTGAGGGGGTACGTACTGAGGGAGGGGGTCTATACTTAGTGGAGAGGGGGGTATGTACTGAGGGAGGGGGTCTATACTTAGTGGAGAGGGGGGTACATACTGAGGGAGGGGGTCTATACTTAGTGGAGAGGGGGGGTACGTACTGAGGGAGGGGGTCTACACTTAGTGGAGAGGGGGGTCTGTACTGGGGGAGGGGGTCTATACTTAGTGGAGAGGGAGGTACGTACTGAGGGAGGGGGTCTATACTTAGTGGAGAGGGGGGGTCCGTACTGGGGGAGGGGGTCTATACTTAGTGGAGAGGGGGGTCCTTACTGGGGGAGGGGGTCTATACTTAGTGGAGAGAAGGGTCTGTACTGGGGGAGGGGGTCTATACTTAGTGGAGAGGGGGGTCCGTACTGAAGGAGGGGGTCTATACTAAGTGGAGAGGGGGTACGTACTGAGGGAGGGGGTCTATACTTAGTGGAGAGGAGGGTCTGTACTGGGGGAGGGGGTCTATACTTAGTGGAGAGGGGGGTCCGTACTGAAGGAGGGGGTCTATACTAAGTGGAGAGGGGGTACGTACTGAGGGAGGGGGTCTATACTTAGTGGAGAGGGGGGTACATACTGAGGGAGGGGGTCTATACTTAGTGGAGAGGGGGGTACATACTGAGGGAGGGGTCTATACTTAGTGAAGAGGGGGTCTGTACTGAGGGAGGGGCTCTATACTTAGTGGAGAGGGGGGTCCATACTGGAGGAGGGGGTCTATACTTAGTGGAGAGGGGGGTCCGTACTGAGGGAGGGGATCTATAGTTAGTGGAGAGGGGGGGTCCGTACTGGGGGAGGGGGTCTATACTTAGTAGAGAGGGGGGTCTGTACTGAGGGAGGGGGTCTATACTTAGTGGAGAGGGGGGTCTGTACTGAGGGAGGGGGTCTATACTTAGTGGAAAGGGGGGTCTGTACTGGGGAGGGGGTCTATACTTAGTGGAGAGGGGGGTCCATACTGGAGGAGGGGGTCTATACTTAGTGGAGAGGGGGGTCCGTACTGAGGGAGGGGGTCTATACTTAGTGGAGAGGGCTGTACGTACTTAGGGAGGGGGTCTATACTTAGTGGAGATGGGGGTCTGTACTGGGGGAGGGGGTCTTTACTTAGTGGAGAGAGGGGTCCGTACTGAGGGAGAGGGTCTATACTTAGTGGAAAGGGGGGTCTGTACTGAGGGAGGGGGTCTACACTTAGTGGAGAGGGGGGTCTGTACTGGGGGAGGGGGTACGTACTGAAGGAGGGGGTCTATACTTAGTGGAGAGGGGGATCCATACTGAGGGAGGGGGTCTATACTTAGTGGAGAGGGGGATCCTTACTGGGGGAGGGGGTCTATACTTAGTGGAGAGGGGGGTCTGTACTGGGGGAGGGGGTCTATACTTAGTGGAGAGGGGGGTCCGTACTGAGGGAGGGGGTCTATACATAGTGGAGAGGGGGGTATGTACTGAGGGAGGGGGGTCTATACTTAGTGGAGAGGGGGGTCTGTACTGAGGGAGGGGGTCTACACTTAGTGGAGAGGGGCTCTGTACTGGGGGAGGGGGTCTATACTTAGTGGAGAGAGGGTACATACTGAAGGAGGGGGTCTATACTTAGTGGAGAGGGGAATCCGTACTGGGGTAGGGGGTCTATACTTAGTGGAGAGGGGGGTCCTTACTGGGGGAGGGGGTCTATACTTAGTGGAGAGGGGGGTCTGTACTGGGGGAGAGGGTCTATACTTAGTGGAGAGGGGGGTCCGTACTGAGGAAGGGGGTCTATACATAGTGGAGAGGGGGGTACGTACTGAGGGAGGGGGGTCTATACTTAGTGGAGAGGGGGGTAAATATGAGGGAGGGGGTCTATACATAGTGGAGAGGGGGGTACGTACTGTGGGAGGGGGGTCTATACTTAGTGGAGAGGGGGGTAAGTATGAGGGAGGGGGTCTATACATAGTGGAGAGGGGGTAAGTATGAGGGAGGGGGGTCTATACTTAAAGTAATAATAGAAATACATTATATTTCTATTGGGATGATATAAGTGCTAAAACCAGCCATTCACCCGACAAACCACTCGCCGCCGCAATCCCGTCAACCCCAAGACTACATTCAAACACAACCCCCCCCCCCCCCCGTCCTTGGCAAAATTGGCCCCGAATGTAAGTCGAACTTTTTTCGGGGGGGCATCATTTTAAGGTCACCCATGCTCCGCCCCTTTTTGACAATGTCATTATCATGGTCAGAGACTGCAGACATAGTACAGATACACACAGATACAATACACCCTCATACACCCAAATACATTACACCCCATACACACAGATACAATACACCCTCATACACCCAGATACATTACACCCCCATACACACAGATTACACCCAGATACATTACACCCCATACACACAGATACATTACACCCCATACACAGATACATTACACCCCCATACACATTACACCCCCATACACACAGATTCCACCCAGATACATTACACCCCCATACACACAGATTACACCCAGATACATTACACCCCCATACACACAGATTACACCCAGATACATTACACCCCCATAAACACAGATTACACCCAGATACATTACACCCCAAACAGAGATTACACCCAGATACAATACACCCCCATACACAGATTACACCCAGATACAATACACCCCCATACACACAGATTAAACCTGGATACATTACATCTCCTATACATTACATACACAATCATTAGTATGGAGAACTCCCCTCCAATCAATTTCTATATTGCAAGCTTCAGATGACATTAGAGAGAATTAAATGGTTTACTAACCCCAGAAAAGGCAGACGGAAGGCTCCAACAACTGCTGCACATGCCAAGCAGCTCAGATGAGGCTGAGGCCCCATGCGATAGGTGTTCTTGGGGCCCTTTCTAAAAAGGAGCGCTGGGCCTCTCACACGTGTCCAGGCAGAGCACACACAGCCAGCAGTCCGAGCCGAGGAGGAGGAGAGGAGGGGAGAGAAATCATCGGTGATCTGGTCAGGCTGAGCATTAGCAGATGCTGTCCAGGCAGCAGGTGAAAGGTAACAGGCAAGCTGCGGGAGAACTTTGTATTTTCTGCCTCTGGCCGCGCTGCCTCTCCTCAGCTCAGGGACCGCAAACACCATCACTCCCTGACACTCCATGTTGTGTATGTGACTCCCGGCCCTGGGACAGCGCGGCGCCCCCAACTGATTGTGCACACTTGCCTATAGGTAGCACCAGCCCTGCTGGGGGGGGGGGCACTTGACCCCCCTTGCCCCTACCTGTGGACGCCCATGCAAGCAGCATCTTTTGGGCGGCTTGGGAGCGCTGTATACAGCTCCCAAACCGCCCCTGCCCATTGGAATAAGAGCTTCGGAAGCACGGCAGCACTGGCGGTTTTAATCCCTTCTTTGGCTGCTAACAGGGGTTAAAAGCACCCCGCTAGCGGCCAAAAAGCATCGCTAAAACTATGGTAAATGGCCGCTAAAATGAGCAGCGCTTTGTCGCCAATGTGCCTGCGGCTGCAGTGTGAAAGCAGCCTTAAGAAAACATGTTCTTCAGTACTTCAAGAAGAATTCCAGGTATTGATAGTTTTTACATACCTACATTGGTCTAGCTTGGACCAATGTAACTATTCATATAGTATACCTGGTCAATCCCCCTGGAAGCTAAAAATCACTGAATTAGACACCATTACTCCAGTCATCTCCATTTGGCTCCAGGTCCCATGTTGAGAGGCTAGCCTGCTGCTTAGTGAAAACAGGAGATCAGCTGCTTGGCATGGGTGCCATTCCAAGAATGCTTTGTATTTGCATATGTATTCCTATAGAGCAGCACCACAATGGGTCAACACTGCTACTTCCTTAACCACCTCAATACAGTGCACTTACACCCCCTTCCTGCCCAGACCAATTTTCAGCTTTCAGCGCTCTCACAGTTTAAATGACAATTACTCAGTCATGCAACACTGTACCTATATGAAACTTGCGTCCTTTTTTTCACACAAATAGAGCTTTCTTTTGGTGGTATTTAATCACTAGTGGGTTTTTTATTTTTTGTGCTTTAAATAAAAAAAGACCGTAAATTTTGTGAAAAAATGCCTTTTTCTTTGTTTCTGTCATAACATTTTGCTAATTAGTAATTTTTCTTCATAAAATTTGGCCTAAATTTATACTGCTACATATCTTTGGTAAAAATAACCCAAATTAGTGTATATTATTTGGTCTTTGTGAAAGTTATGGAGTCTACAAACTATGGTGCCAATCACTGAAAATTTATCACATCTGATCAGGCCTTCAGGTGAATCTCATTTCTTGATACACTAACAAGTCAGGAAAGTACAAATACCCCCCAAATTACCCCTTTTTAGAAAGTAGACATTCCAAGGTATTAAGTAAGTAGCATGGTGAGTTTTTTTAAGTTGTAATTTTTTCCCACAATTCTTTGCAATATGAAGATTTTTTTTCTTTTTTACAAAATTGTCATATTATCAGGTTATTTCTCACACACAGCATATGCATACAACAAATTACACCCCAAAATACATTCTGCTACTCTTCCCGAGTATTATGATACCACATGTGTGAGACTTTTACACAGCCTGGCCACATACAAAGGACCAACATTGAAGTAGCACCTTCAGGCGTTCTACGAGCATAAATGACACATCTCATTTCTCAACCACCTATTACACATTTGAAAGCCCCGGAGCACCAGGACAATGCAATTGCCCACAAAATGACCCAATTTTGGAAAGCAAACACCCCAACATATATTCTATGAGGCATGGGCTGCAAATAGGTACTCAGGTACTCTGATGGGCTGCAGATAGGTACTCGGGTACTCTGATGGGCTGGAGACAGGTACTCGGGTAACTTGATGAGATGCAGACAGGTACTCGGTTACTCTCATGGGCTGGTGACAGGTTCTCGGGTTACTCTGATGGGATGGTAACAGGTACTCGGTTACTCTGATGGGCTGGTGACAGGTACTCGGGTTACTCTGATGGGATGGTGACAGGTACTCGGTTACTCTGATGGGCTGGTGACAGGTACTCGGGTACTCTGATGGCCTGGTGACAGGTACTCGGGTACTCTGATGGCCTGGTGACAGGTACTCGGGTACTCTGATGGGCTACAGATAGGTACTTGGGTACTCTGATGGGCTGGTGACTGGTATTCAGGTACTCTGAAGGACGCTGACAGGTACTCAGGTACTCGGTACTAATATGGACTGTGACAGGTACTCAGGTACTCGGGTACTCGTATGGACTGTGACAGGTACTCGTATGGGCTGTGACAGGTACTCAGGTACTCAGATGAACTGTGACAGGTACTCGGGTACTCAGATGAACTGTGACAGGTACTTGGGTACTCAGATGAACTGTGACAGGTACTCGGGTACTCAGATGAACTGTGACAGGTACTCGGGTACTCAGATGAACTGTGACAGGTACTCGGGTACTCAGATGAACTGTGACAGGTACTCGGGTACTAAGATGGACTGTGACAGGTACTCGGGTACTCTGATGGGCTACAGATAGGTACTTGAGTACTCTGATGGGCTGGTGACTGGTATTCAGGTACTCTGAAGGACGCTGACAGGTACTCAGGTACTCGGTACTAATATGGACTGTGACAGGTACTCAGGTACTCGGGTACTCGTATGGACTGTAACAGGTACTCGTATGGGCTGTGACAGGTACTCAGGTACTCAGATGAACTGTGACAGGTACTCGGGTACTCAGATGAACTGTGACGGGTACTCAGATGAACTGTGACAGGTACTCGGGTACTCAGATGAACTGTGACAGGTACTCGGGTACTCAGATGAACTGTGACAGGTACTCGGGTACTCAGATGAACTGTGACAGGTACTCGGGTACTAAGATGGACTGTGACAGGTACTCGGGTACTCTGATGGACTGTGACAGGTACTCGGGTACACTGATGGACTGTGACAGGTATTCATATGGACTGACAGGTACTCAGATGAACTGTGGCAGGTACTTTGATGGGTGGTGACAGGTCCTCTTTATTGGGGGGGCAATCAGTGTGATTGGTGTACACTGTAAGTGGTAACGAGATGTGTGTTACCACTTACAGTGTACACCAAACCGATTGTGTGTGAGAAGGAGAACCCGGTAACATCTCGTTACCGCGGTTTGTTGACATTTAGTGATTGGCTGTGAAAGGACCAGCGACGTGCACGCACAGTGCGCTCGAGATCGTAAGCATGCGCCGTGCAAAGTGGGGCGGTACCACCTGTGACTTCATCACGGCCAATCACATGGTAAACAGCCATACCCAATGGCTGTTCACCCCCCTCGGTGGTGAGCGGTGTCTCCATGACATGCCGCCACTGAAGGAAGAGGGATGCACGCACACGATCGCGTGCATTCCCTGTTTAAATGGAGGGATGTCATATGACACCCGCCCAGAACAAGAGCCGCGCCACCTGGCCATCATATGTCAGCTGACGGGTGGTTAGCGATTAAACCGGAGTTCCACACGGCTCCCCCCTCCTACAGTGCCACATTTGGCACCTTTCGGGGGGGGGGGGCCGATATCTGTCAAAATCAGGTACCTGCTCCCACTTCCGTGTAAGGACGCCACGGCGACCTACGTCATTTATGGCCCCCCCACCTTCCCCCCCCACTGCCTTCTGGGAGACACACATTTCCCAGAAGACAGCAGTACCATTCAGAAAGCGCAGCACGACTCACACATGCACAGTAGGAAACAGGCTGTGAAGCTGCAAGGCTTCACTTCCTGTTTCCCTTAGTAAGGAGTCGGGCGCCTCTAAGGATGCCGAGACGGCTTGGCTTCGGGTGCCGACGTCGCGAGCTCCCTGGACAGGTGTGTCCTAATATTAAAAGTCAGCAGCTACAGTATTTGTAGCTTCTGATTTTAAATTATTTTAAATACATTCTGGAACTCCTCTTTAAAGTCTACATCCAGCCATTTTTTTTCTAGTTTTGGATAGACTTGGGAAGGATTAGAAGCTCTGCCAGGTTTTACTACTTTACAGAACTCTGAGAAATTCCCCTCACTTACGGCCATGGATACGACATAAAAACCTGACAGGGGTTCTAATGGTAACGGTTACACATTCAAATCCCACTGCTGCCACCAGAATGTGATGGTTACACTGTCAGATCGTATCTTATGCAGCGATTTTACTTCTCTGGGTTATTAATTTAAGCACCAGCAGATGTAGACCCCTTTCACACTGAAGGCGGTTTTCAGGCATTTTAGCGCTAGAAATAACACCTGTAAAGCGCCTGAAAACCGCCTCTCATGCCGCCCGAATGTGAAAGCCCAAGTGCTTTCACACTGGGGTGGTGCGCTTGCGTGACGTTACAAAAAGTCCTGCAAGCAGCAACTTTGGGGCGGTTTAGGAGCGTTGTATTCAGTCAAGATGTTTTACAACAGGCCATTTACGACAGGGCCTAATTAGAAGTCCTTTGCATTTCCTGCAAGTAGAGGCTTATAACCTACTGCATTCCCTAATAGCTGACCTGTGTTCTTTTAAATGTGCTGCACTGTGATTTATCAAACCTGTCACCTTCTCTGGCTGCCCACCACAGATGTGAGATTTAAATCTGTCTTTTTTTGTTACCAACTTTTTGGGAAAAAGAGGGTCACCCTTTCCTTTTACCTCCACACAGTTTGGGGCTCATTAGGCCTCACTCTCATCACATTAAACCTTCCCCAAAGAATCCAAAACTTAAATAACCTGCACTCACTGGCCACTTTATTAGGTACACCTGTTCAATTGCTTGGTAACACAAACTGCTAATCAGCCAATCACATGGCAGCAACTCAGTCCATTTAGGCATCTAGACATGGCAAAGACGACTTGAAACTGAGCATCAGAATGAGGAAGAGAGGGCATTTAAGTGACTTTGAAGGTGGCATGGTTATTGGTGCCAGATGGGCTGGTCTGAGTATATCAAAAACGGCTGATCTACTGGGATTTTCACACACACAACCACCTCTAGGGTTTACAGAGAACGGTCCGAAAAAGAGAAAATATCCAGTGAGCCGCAGTTGTGTGGACAAAAATGCCTTGTTGATGTAAGAGGAGAATGAGCAAACTGGTTCGAGATGATAGAAAGGCAACAGTAACTCAAATAATTGCTTGTTACAACCAATGTATGCAGAATACCATTTCTGAACGCACAACACATCTAACCTTGAAGCAGATGGGCTACAGCAGCAGAAGACCACACCGGGTGTCACGCCTGTCAGCTAAGAACAGGAAACTGAGGCTACAATTCACACAGGCTCACCAAAGTTGGACAATAGAAGATTGAAAAAAGTTGCCTGGTCTGATTCCAGCTGCAACATTCAGATGATAGGGTCAGAATTGGGCATAAACAACATGAAAGCATGGATCCATCCCGCCTTGTATCAACTATTCAGGCTGGTGGTGGTGTAATGGTGTGGGGGATATTTTCTTGGCACACTTTGTGCCCCTTAGTACCAACTGAGCATCATTTAACTACTTGCCGACCAGCCCTCATCATTGCACTGCGGCAGGTCGGCTCGTTCCTGCGAATCGCAGTCATTTTACGTCGCCTTGGGAACTGTCGTTTGTGGGCACTAGCCAATGGGGGGAGCCAATCAGTGGGTGGGGCAGACTTGATGTCCGCCGGCCACCCGCGATCGTTCCCCGCAGTTACAGAATGGAGATCTGCCTGTGTAAACAAGACAAATCTCCGTTCTGACAGGGGAGATCACACAGATCCTGCCTTTCTGCTATGCAGGAAGACGGATCTGTGTGTTTGCCCAGGCAACCCATCCCCCATACAGTTGGAACACACCTGCAGGGAACACATTTAACCCTTAGATTGCCCCTGATGTTAACTCCTTCCCTGTCAGTGTCATTAGTACAATGTTAGTGCATATAATGATTACTGTAATAATGTCACTGGTTCCCAAAAAAGTGTCAAAAATGTCACTTAGGTGTCCGATCTGTCCGACGCAATGTTGCAGTCCTGCTAAAAATCGCTGATCACCGCAATTAATAGTAAAAAAACAAAATAATAATAAAAATGCCATAAATCTATTCCCTATTTTGTAGATGCTATACCTTTTGTGGAAACCAATCAATATACGCTTATTGCAATTTTTTTCACCAAAAAATATGTAGAATAATACATATCGGCCTAAACTGAGGAAGAAATTAGTTTTTCTATATTTTTTGGGGGGATATTTATTATAGCAAAAAGTAAAAAATATTGCTTTTTTTTCAAAATTGTCGCTATTTTTTTGTTTATAGCGTAAAAAATAAAAACCACAGAGATGGTCAAATACCACCAAAAGAAAGCTCTATTTGTGGGGAAAAAAAGGACGTCAGTTTTGTTTGGGTACAACGTCGCACGACCACGCAATTGTCAGTTAAAGCGACGCAGTGCCGTATCGCAAAAAATGGCCTGGTTATTAGGAGGGAAAATCTTCCGGTCCTTAAGTGGTTAAACGCCACGGCCTAGCTGAGTAATGTTGCTGACCATGTCCATCCCTTTATGACTACAGTGTACCCATCTTCTGATGGCCCCTTCCAGCAGGATATTGCAACATGTCACAAAGCTCAAATCATCTCACCACTGGTTTCTTAACCGGTAACCGACCGACGCACCCCGATGTACGTCGGCAGAATGGCACGGCTGGGCAAATGGGCGTACCCGTACGTCCCTTTGAATTTGCCGCCATGCCATTGCGTGCGCGCCGCCGGTATCGCCGCAGGGATACCCGCGATCGCCTCACAGAGAGGATGAACGGGAAGATGTGAATGTAAACAAGCATCTCCCCGTTCTGCCTAGTGACAGTGTCACTGATCTCTGCTCCCTGTGATCGGGAGCAGAGAGCAGTGACGTGTCACATGTAGCCACGCCCCCCCACAGTTAGAAACACTCCCCAGGACATACTTAACCCCTCCCTAGCCCCCTAGTGGTTAACCCCTTCACTGCCAGTGTCATTTACACAGGAATCAGTGCATTTGTATAGCACTGATTGCTGTATAAATGACAATGGTCCCAAAAATGTGTCAAAAATGTCCGATGTGTCCGCCATAATGTCGCAGTCAAGATAAAAATCGCTGATCGCCGCCATTACTAGTAAAAAAAAAATTTAATAATAAAAATTACATAAAACTATCCCCTATTTTGTAAACGCTATAACTTTTGCGCAAACCAATCAATAAATGCTTATTGCGATTTTTTTTTAACCAAAAATATGTGGAAGAATATGTATCGGCGTAACTGAGGAAAAAAAATGTTTTTTTAAATATTTTTTGGGGATATTTATTATAGCAAAAAGTAAAAAATAATGCGTTTTTTTCAAAATTGTTGCTATTTTTTTGTTTCTAGCGCGAAAAATAAAAACCGCAGAGGTGATCAAATACCACCAAAAGAAAGCTCTTTTTGTGGGAAAAAAAGGACGTCAATTTTGTCTGGGAGCCACGTCGCACGCCCGCGCAACTGTCAGTTAAAGCGACGGAGTGCCGAATCGCAAAAAACGCACTGGTCAGGAAGGGAGTAAATTCTTCCGGGGCTGAAGGGGTTAAACATGACAAGGAGGTCACTGTACTCCAACGACCTCCACAGTCACCAGATCTCAATCCAATAGAGAACCTTTGGGATGTGGTGGAAGATTCACATCATGGATGTGCAGCCGACAAATCTGCAGCAACTGCGTGATGCTATCATGTCACTATGGAGCAAAATCTCTGAGGAATGCTTCCAACACCTTGTTGAATCTATGCCATGAAGAATGTAGACAGTTCTAAATGCAAAAGGGGGTCCAACCCGATACTAGCAATGTGTACCTAATAAAGTGGCGGGTGAGTGTATATTATTTTTGCAGCATAACTTACATAATGGTTTAAGACAACAGTGAGTTTAGGTTTCTTTTCTGGGAGGATCCATAGAATTCAGTGAGCCAAAGCATACGGATCTTACTCTTAAAGAAACAATCCTTCTTCCTAAACCTTGTACAAATAACTACAATCCATTTGTTCCCTTCTAATAACAAAACCATTCTGCTGTCAGATTGCTCTGCAACTTATAACAACACGGGTTAATTTATTTTTGCCCACGAAACATTACCCACAGCCTGTTCTCTATGGGGATTTTTCTTTTTACATTTCAGTGTGAAAGTTTACAGTAAATCCTTAGCAGGGTCCGTATGTTTTGACAGTGTCTACAATTTGTGGGATGTCCTCCACTGGGCTGGAGACAAAGTGCAGTATATCACAGCAAAGATAGTTCAATTTCTTTCTGATCTGTCCACCCTACATCATATGATGCTTAATGTTTTCCAACCGGACTAAAGGTTCTTAACACCATGATGTATAGCTCAGAGTTAAAGGACAACCTTGGATTCTGCTTGTTGCCAGGTCTAATGGCTTGGAACAAAATACCTTTGTCACGATCATGGTCAGGGGTGATTGGTAGGCCATTTTAATTTATTTATATGGTCACTTTTAACTGTTTATGTGACATTGCAGGTACCCCCCCCCCCCCCCCCCCCCCCACCACCACCCTCCCCATCATAAGAGCAACAGCTTTAATGATTTAGCAGTAAAAGATTCTCTTAAAAAATGTGTGGGTAAAAATGTAATATAGCCCCTCTAAAACAATGTACTGTGGGGTGAACGCACATTGAAAATCTCCATCAGTATGATGCATGAAACTCATTGAGAGGAGAAGACTTCTGACATACTGCAAAGGAACAAATCTCCATGCTGGCTCATGACAAGAATACCAATGGCTTTCTAGCTGCAGCTGAAATCTTGGCTGTGAGACAGAAGGGGCATCCTGGGATGCATTTGTTAACAGGAAAGACAACACCGTGATTGGGTTCAAGTGAATGCGAATGTGTAATCTTCTAGGTAGCACAAAGAATGGCTAAAATTTAATCATAATTAGAGACAATAAGATCTTGCTTTCAGCACAATGTGAAGCAATATAGCAAATGAGCATATATTAATCAGAGCCAAAAAAAACATAAAAACAAACAAAAATGAGATTTTTCATTAAAAACTAGAAAACTACATAGCTGCAAAGGCAAAACATTTGAACGGAGTATCAGAATTTTCCGTATCTTCAAATGTTGTGTGACTCATATGACAAAGGCCTAAACTATCCATCTGGCAGTTCTAGCATTTGCAAGAATAGCTCAGATATCTGAACGTAGTTATGGCTGTATTTATTATTATTATTATTATTATTCAGGATTTATATAGCGCCAACAGTTTATGCAGCGCTTTACAATATAAAAGTTATAATACAATACAATACAATAGGATTAAGAGGGCCCTGCTCAGAAGAGCTTACAATCTAATAGGGTGGGGCAGGTGGTACAAAAGTTGCTAATGCCGCGTACACACGATCGGAATTTCGGCCCGTAAAAGATCGATGAGAGTTTTTCGTCTGAAAATGCGACCGTGTGTATGCTCCATTGGACTTTTGCTGGCCGAATTCCAGCCAGCAAGAGATTGAGAGCATGTTCTCAATTTTTCGGCCTGGAAAAGTTCCTATCCGAAAATGCGATCGTCTGTGGCAATTCCGACGTGCAAACTTCCTATGCATGCTCGGAAACAATTTGACGCATGCTCAGAAGCATTAAACTTCATTTTCTCGGCTCGTCGTAGTGTTGTACGTCACCGCGTTCTTGACGGTCGTAAGTTCAGCAAACTTTTGCGTGACCGTGTGTATGCAAGGCAAACTTGAGCGGAATCCCGTCGGAAAAGCCATCATATATTTTTCTGACGAGAAGTCCGATCGTGTGTACGTGGCATAAGGGTTGCTTAGTCTTAGGGAAGCATGCTTTTAAAAACTAGAATAGTTTCTGCTATCCTATATGTAATGCCTTTAAAAACTTTAGTGCACCTATCCAGAAGTTTTGTTAGTATATACACATTAATACTCTAGTATGATGTGCTATATTTGCCCATGCACATAAAGGAAGCAAGAGGGTGCGTGCAACTGCCTGTATCTACCCAAAACTGAAATATTTTTGAATTGATTGACACTTCAATTGGTCAGGGATTTTGAATTTTGCTTTAAAAAGCATCATACATTTCCCTGCCCCCCTGCTCCCCTACAACTGTACACTTTACTAATTTGGTTAAAAATCTAAGAATATATCTCCACTTTTCATGAATTTATCATATTTTTTTAAATTTATGTCTCATATTTATACCAACTTTATTTTTATATTTAATTATTAAGTCCTCGATTTACCGGTATTTTTAAATTACTTATTTTTTTCTTTAACTTGCCCTCAGCTATACAATTTCTCCTAAAAATATTCTATCCGAAGAAATATTATGTAATAATTGGCAAGGACAACTGGGGTCATATTTTATTATCATATTTACAGAAACTAACAAAAACCTTCACTAACTTAAAGAAGAACTGCAGTCTGCTCACATCATTTGTAATAAAAACATATTTGCCTTTCTGAAGCTTCCCTCTAAACACTTTGCATATTTTTTTATATATACTGTGTTCTGTACTTTACAAATATGCTGCTGAGTCTGGCTGCAACCATTTTAACTGTGGGCAGCTGAAGCTGCTGCCTGTTCACTTCCTGGATTTGCACAGACACACAGAGGCACATCTCCAGCTCTGCAGCTATCATTGGCCCTCTTAGGACTCATCCCCCCTTCCTTCCTGGCAAACTCTCAGAAGAGTGAGAGAGAGAGCTGTGCATGATGTCATAAGCCTAGGTTTTTTTTACTGGAAAAGAAACAGGAAGTGGGCTGTATAAGGTATTTACTGGCAAAAAAAAATGTTTTACTATCCAAAGTTAAAACAACAAGGGCAGGAGATTTAATAGATGGAAATTTGAAAAAATGACTGAAGTTTCACTTTAAGAGTAGGTTGGCCAAAAAAGATAAATGAGAATACTCTTACTGCTCTTCACCTTTGGATACAATAGCACCCCCTTTACATGAAATAGTTATGGGGTGACAAAACTTACACCAAATTTTAATATAAACAGCATTTGAGTATTTAGTAGCTCAAATTCCCTGTTTAACCAGTATTTTTTTTTTTACAGTTAATCCATACACAGGAGATGCTATGCTGGGATGTAAACCGAGCTGCGACTGCGCAGCTTAGTGTACATTCCAAAGAAGGCTGTGAACAGGCAGGTAGGTCAGTTTCTTTTACCAGGGTAGAACCAAAAACAAATATGCCATCTAGGTAGGCAATGCACTGAGTGGAATAAAAAATGGTCTTTTGTTGAGCTTCTTCACTCATGGGTACTTGGTAATACCTAAATCTCAAGCCCATTGGCGTGAATCATTTGCTGCCTTGCTGGGCATCAAGAGCTTTCTCAATGTGGGTAGTACGAGTGTATTGATCTCCAACATTTCTTCGGCTAGGGGTTCTGCAATCAACACATATTCGTACTTCACTATTTTTCTTACTGACCACCACTACTGGGATGCACAAGAGATTTTATATTTAAAGTGACACTAATGCCCCGTACACACGGTCGGACTTTGTTCGGACATTCTGAGAACAAAATCCTAGGATTTTTTCCGACGGATGTTGGTTCAAACTTGTCTTGCATACACATGGTCACACAAAGTTGTTGGAAAATCCGATCATTCTGAACGCGGTGACGTAAAATATGTACGCCGGGACTATAAACGGGGCAGTGGCCAATAGCTTTCATCTCTTTATTTATTCTGAGCATGCGTGGCACTTTGTCCGTCGGATTTGTGTACACACGATCGGAATTTCCGACAACGGATTTTGTTGGCGGAAAATTTTATATCCTGCTCTCAAACTTTGTGTGTCGGAAAATCCGATGGAAAATGTATGATGGAGCCTACACACGGTCGGAATTTCCGACAACAAGGTCCTATCACACATTTTCCGTCGGAAAATCCGACCGTGTGTACGGGGCATAAAAGTTTGAATATTTTTTTTTTTTAAATAACAAACATGTCATACTTATCTCCTCTGTGTAGCTCGTTTTGCACACAGTGGTCCCGATCCTCGTATTCTGGGGTCCCTCGGCGGCTGTCTCAGCTCCTCCCCACTTCTGATAACCCCCTCTGGGAAGCCCTCTCCCAAGGGGGTTACATTGCGGGTGCGTTCCCAAGACCTGTATTCGGCGTCCATAGCCGCCGAGTACAGGACTCGGCCCCCCCCAGGCCCTTGCGTTATTGGAGTTGATTGACAGCAGCGCGAGCCAATGGCTGTGCTGCTATCAATCTATCCAATGAAGAGCCGAGAAGACCAAACAAATGAAGAGCGCCTTCTCAACGCGGGACTTTCCAGGGCTCAGGTAAGTGAAACGGGGGGGGGGGGGCTGGGGGGGCCAGTGATCGTAAGATGTTTTTTCACCTTAATGCATAGGATGCATTAAGGTGAAAAAACATGAACCTTTACAACCCCTTTAACAATGATCTTTCATCTTTTGCAGGCAGTCTCCAACATCATCCAAATCCTTGGAAGGTATTTGTCTGGATCTCTCTCTTTCTCTATATACTGTATATCAGCATCATCCAGGTGAAAGTGTAAGATGGTTTCTTGCTCTTCAACTTTGGCAGGGTAAGAATTAATGGGTAACAATATGGCACATTCTGCCAGGCTGGTATTACATCTGGGTAAGTGGCAATATTTCAGACAGTAACAACACCCATTCTTGGACATTTAATATGATAGTCTTTTCCTTCAGTTACAATCTCCCTGCCATTCTTTGCAGCCTCTTTGGAATCAGTCTCTAGCAGGAAAAAGCTGCCATTTGCCCCTGGTAAGACTTACACATAATCCTGCAGAATACAGAAATTGAATCCAATAGGACTGAGTGAGTATGAAAAGCATGTAATACGGCATTTGATAGTTTTTAATGACACTTTAAATATGTATTTTATAGTGAGAATGCAGAGAGTTGTACAACCTTTTTAAAGTTTTCATGAGCTGCAATTCAAGATCTAGGGAGGGACTCCCTGCACTCATATAAAGGTCTTTGTTCCTGGACCTGACTAATGGCACATTCCCTGACCAATCCATACCTCCCATCTTTTTGAGATGGGAATGAGGGACACCTATTAGCAAAAGTATGTAGGCATAGGAAACACCTCTGCCAGGAATCCTTAAAGGAAAGTTATACAAAAAAAATGATTAGGTAAACCAACAAGTGCTTTTTTTACCACTACTCTTCCTTTATATTGGCTTTTGAAATTTACAAATGCAGTAATTTAGAAATTGGATAAATGGTTTAGCACTGGGAAACAATTTTTGAAAGATAAAAAGTGCTATTTATATACAACTATATAGATTAGACCAAAATGAGGGAGTAATTAGGAGGAAAGAGGGACAAAGGGATTTTGTTCCAAATCAGAGACAGTCCCTCGAAATCAGGGACAGTCCCTCCAAATCAGGAACAGTTGTTGGGAGCTATGCCAATCTGCTTTTACGAATTTGCCACATTAGGTTATTACAAAATAAGTTACACTCAAACAGTGCTATATCTCATAAGTTTTGTACTGATCTGCAGCCATGACATCCACACACCTGGACTCTGTTCTGAATCACCAAGCTTCAATAAACTGGTTAAACATTCATGGAGTTAGAATTGGTTCCAGTAATAAATGCAGTTCTGGTCACAAATTTGAACTAGGAGGCAGCAAGCTGTCACAGACCTAATTTTTATATAATTTCTGCTACAGCTACAAGTAGAATATGGATATAACTCCATCCAGGGGCAGAAGTACAGGGGTCGCCATTGTGACCCGGCACCATGCTCCAGGCGGCCCGCGTTTCAGGATGGAAAGCAGGGAAGGGGCCTCTTCATTGTCTGAAATGATAGAGTCAGTGATCGGTACCATTCACTGACTCTGTTCATTCATAACTGAAGTGTTGTTAACTGTGATCACTATGCTTCAGTTTATGAATAGACAGCAAGTTCTGTACAGAGCTATTGCTATCTATTCTTTCTGTGCAGCTGAGGCTACAGAGATAGAGATGGAAGACGGTGTCCTCAATCTCCTGTCTCTGTCTCAATGATGAAATATCAGAGGTTTGTTTAGACCCCTGATATCTCACCAAAGCCCCCAACTGGGCACCTAAAAAAATTGTAAAAAATATTAAAAAATATTATTGTAAAAATAATAAAATAAAAATCTACTGACACCAGTGGCAGAACTACCAGGGCCGCAAAGGTTGCACTCACGACTGGGCCCTGGCGTTCTGCCACTGGGACCGGAGGTAAGGGCCCCCGGCCGGGGGTCAGGAGGCCCTTCATGGTTTCTAGCACCAGGGTCCTGAAGGTTCTAGTTTACGCCTCTAACTCTATCCTCTGCAGAATGTCATATTAATACTTTGCCTTGACTATCCTACACTTCCAGTCAGGGGCGGACTGACAACTCATGGGGCCCCCGGGCAGTAGAAGGTCATGGGGCCCCCTGTGTCTCCGCCCACATGCAAGCCACACCTACACAAAGCCCCACTTACATAAATCATGGGGCACACAGTAAGGCACATCACATGGCACACAGCAGAGCACGGGGCACATCATGGGGCACAGGGCATGGGGCACACAGTAGGGCACATCACAGGACACATAATGGGGCACCCAGCAGGGTTTATTATGCTGTACACATCAGGGCACATTATTGAGCACAGCATGGTGCATCACAGGGGGTACAGGGCACATCAGTGGGTACACAGCGGGGAACATCACAGAGCACATCAGGAGATACACAGCAGGGAGCGTGCCGCACATCACAGGGCATGTGGCAAATAGTAGGGCACACAGCAGGGCACACAGTAGGGCACATCCTTGGGAACAGGACACAGGCGGTACACATCAGGGCACACATCCCAGGGCATGGGGCACACAGTAGAGCACATTACAGGGCACACAGTAGAGCACAACAGGCTGTACACAGCAGCGCACATCACAAGGCACATCACAGGGCAAGGGGCACAGAGTAGGGCACATAAGGGGGTACACAGCAGGGCACATCACAGGCCACGGGGCACGCAGTAGGGCAAATAGCAGGGCACAAACCAAAACACAGGGCACACAGTAGAGCACTGGGATCCTCCAGACTTAACACAGTGTCTCTCAGGGTAGCCATCAGGGGCGAAGGCGACACAGTGGGGGTGGAGGACACAGGAAGACACCGTGGGGGGGGGGGTGTGTCACAGGGGGACACTGTAGGTGGGTGGGTGGCACAGGGGGACACTGTAGGTGGGTTGAGGGCACAGGGGGACACCATGGGGGGATAGAAGACACAGGGGGACACTGTGGGGGGTGAAGGGCACAGGGGGACACTGTGGGGAGGTGGAGGGCACAGGGGGACACTGTGGGGAGGTGGGGGGCACAGGGTGACACTGTGGGGGGGCACAGGGGGTCACTGTGGGGAGGTGGAGGGCACAGGGGGACACTGTGGGGAGGTGGGGGACACTGTGGGGAGGTGGGGGGCACAGGGGGACACTGTGGGGAGGTGGAGGGCTCAGGGGGAAACTGTGGGGAGGTGGGGGGCTCAGGGGGAAACTGTGGGGAGGTGGGGGGCACAGGGGGACACTGTGGGGAGGTGGAGGGCTCAGGGGGACACTGTGGGAGGCACAGGGGGACACTGCAGGGAGGTGGAGGGCTAAGGGGGACACTGTGGGGAGTTGGGGGGCACAGGGGGACACTGTGGCGAGTTGGGGGCACAGGGGGACACTGTGGGGAGGTGGGGGCACAGGGGGACACTGTGGGGAGGTGGGGGGCACAGGGGGACACTGTGGGGAGGTGGAGGGCTAAGGGGAACACTGTGGGGGGCACAGGGGGACACTGTGGGGAGGTGGAGGGCACAGGGGGGCACTGTGGGGAGGTGGAGGGCTAAGGGGGACACTGTGGGGAGGTGGAGGGCTCAGGAGGACACTGTGGGGGCACAGGGGGACACTGTGGGGAGGTGGAGGGCACAGGGGGGCACTGTGGGGAGTTGGGGGGCACAGGGGGACACTGTGGAGAGGTGGGGGGCACAGGGGGACACTGTGGGGAGGTGGGGGGCACAGGGGGACACTGTGGGGAGGTGGAGGGCTCAGGGGGAAACTGTGGGGAGGTGGGGGGCACAGGGGGACACTGTGGGGAGGTGGAGGGCTCAGGGGGAAACTGTGGGGAGGTGGGGGGCACAGGGGGACACTGTGGGGAGGTGGAGGGCTCAGGGGGAAACTGTGGGGAGGTGGGGGGCACAGGGGGACACTGTGGGGAGTTGGGGGCACAGGGGGACACTGTGGGGAGGTGGGGGCACAGGGGGACACTGTGGGGAGGTGGGGGGCACAGGGGGACACTGTGGGGAGGTGGAGGGCTCAGGGGGAAACTGTGGGGAGGTGGGGGGCACAGGGGGACACTGTGGGGAGGTGGAGGGCTCAGGGGGAAACTGTGGGGAGGTGGGGGGCACAGGGGGACACTGTGGGGAGGTGGAGGGCTCAGGGGGAAACTGTGGGGCGGTGGGGGGCACAGGGGGACACTGTGGGGAGTTGGGGGCACAGGGGGACACTGTGGGGAGGTGGGGGCACAGGGGGACACTGTGGGGAGGTGGGGGGCACAGGGGGACACGGTGGGGGACACAGGGGGACACGGTGGGGGGCACAGGGGGACACTGTGGGGAGTTGGGGGGCACAGGGGGACACTGTGGGGAGGTGGGGGGCACAGGGTGACACGGTGGGGGGGCACAGGGGGACACTGTGGGGAGGTGGGGGGCACAGGGAGACACTGTGGGGAGGTGGGGGCACAGGGGGACACTGTGGGGAGGTGGGGGGCACAGGGGGACACGGTGGGGGGCACAGGGGGACACTGTGGGGAGGTGGGGGGCACAGGGGGACACTGTGGGGAGTTGGGGGGCACAGGGGGACACTGTGGGGAGGTGGGGGGCACAGGGGGACACGGTGGGGGGCACAGGGGGACACTGTGGGGAGGTGGGGGGCACAGGGGGACACGGTGGGGGGCACAGGGGGACACTGTGGGGAGGTGGGGGGCACAGGGGGACACTGTGGGGAGTTGGGGGGCACAGGGGGACACTGTGGGGAGGTGGGGGGCACAGGGGGACACGGTGGGGGGCACAGGGGGACACTGTGGGGAGGTGGGGGACACTGTGGGTGGGAAGCTGTGCAGCAACTTTTCAATAGCAGCATGTGGTACAAGCTGCTGCACTTTCCTTCCTAGATGCAGAGTAGCGCGGGAAGCGGCTGTATACAGACCTCTCGTGATGCGCTCCTCCTCCTCGCCGGCCCCTCCTCTTTTCTGTCCGTCCGAGGTGATGACAGATACAAGCACCTGGGATGGACGGGAGGGAAGGAGGGGCCGGCGGGGGGAGGAGCGCATCACGAGAGGTCTGTATACACTGCAGTCTCTTAGCAGTGAGCAGGGACCCGATCTGCCCGTCAATCACAGCTAGCTGACGGGTAGGTCGGGCCCCGAAGTGAAAGCTGCCATGGGGCCCCCTACTGGCCACGGGCCCTTGGTCAGCGTCCGAACTGCCCGATGGTCAGTCCGCCCCTGCTTCCAGTGAAAGCCTAAAGGAATCCTCTGCTATGGCAAGACAAACCAACAGGTTTAGTTTAATGCCTATACTAACATTCTCTGTACTTCATTCACCTACAAGAACAAAGAGAAAAGCCCGTATGAGCCCCATCATCATGTGACAGCACTAGTTAGCTGAGAAATCAATTGCCAAACGCCAGCGCTGTCACTTGGAAGGAAGGGGTTAGTTGCCTACTCCCCTATACTCACAAACACCAGATTTCTATCAAAAATAGGAGGAGCGCAATGGGAAGGTAAGTGTAAGCTGCAGCATCTAGGCTTCCAGGGGACCCAAATGGCCTACAGGTATGACAGTTAAATTATTACCTACTAGGGCCCCTCAACTGCATTAATTATTTTCTGTAAAAAAAAGGTATATTGCTTTCCTATTAGGGCTCTTATGTCAAACAGGAAGCATCTCATTGGATTCCGACAGTGGACCAGGTCCTTGCTGTTTACAAAACCATTGTCACTTCAAAGTGAACTAAGTAGCAAGGGGGGCACTTTTTCCAGGTCATTAATATGCCCAATGAAGCAACTCTTTGCTTGGTGGAGCCCTCTCCACCTCTGCTAAACGATACACTTATCTCTATTGCCAGTAAACATCAAACTCACAAGAATGGTAGGAATCTGCTTGGTGGCTGTGAGGAAGTTCTTAGCAATGACATCTTGCATACCTCCCAACTTTCTGAAATGGGAATGAGGGGCACATATTAGCAAAAGTATGTAGGCATAGGACACACCTCCTGCCACGCCCCCCTTAAAGGAGAATTGTACAAAAAAATGATTGTTTTTTTTAGTATTTACAAATGCAGCAATTTAGAGATTGGATGAAAAGTTTAGCTCTGGCAAACACTTTTTGATAGATAAATAGTACATTTTATATACAACTATATAGATGGACAAATGCGGAGGAATGAGGGACAGAGGGACATTGTTCCAAATCAGGGACAATCCCTCAAAATCAGGGACAGTTGGGAGCTATGATCTGGTTACACCAGACTTTTTGTATGAGAGAAAAGAAAGGAGCCTGCAGTGAGTCTTTTTGTGAATATGTCTCCTGCATTTTGATCTAATAAGAAAAAGGGGGAGTGATCAATAAAAGGGAACAGGATAAACAAGCGCATTTTTGCAATACCTGGATGAAAATCGAAATCCCTGAGCTAGTAAACCAAACCCCCTGTATGCAATATTTAGCCTTCACTTTTCATTCTGACTGCAACATGCTTTTAAGGATCTTGATACTTAGGGGGTAGCATGTGCATCGACAAACCAAATGGCATGTGTGCTCAGAGTGCCTGACTATGTCCGCCCTTTCCACCCAACGCCTCCATTCACAGATGCCATACTAAAGCTTCTATGAATGGAGGATGAATGCATGATTGATAGTTCCGTCCCCTCTATTCATAGATCACATTTAATTCATAGAACCTGTAGTACAGCTTATATGAATGGAGGAGCTGTGTGGAAAGGGCAGTCATAGTCGCATAGCTCCCAACTGTCCCTGTTTTCAAAGGACTGTCTCTGATTTGGAACAATGTCCCTCTGTCCCTCATTCCTCCTCATATGTCCCTCGTTTTGGTCAGATCTACCCTGTTTCCCCGAAAATAAGACCTAGCGTGGTTGTCGGTGATGGCTGCAATATAAGCCCTATCCCCCCAAATAAGCCCTAGTTAAAGTCCTTGTAGGTCTTATTTTAAGGGTAGGGCTTGTTTTCGGGGAAACAAGGTAGGACTTATTTGGGGGGTTGAGCTTATATTGCAGCCATCACTGACAATCACACTAGGTCTTATTTTCGGGGAAACAGGGTATATAGATGTATATAAAATGCACTTTTTATCTATCAAAAAGTGTTTTCTAGCGCCAAATCTTTCATCCGATTTCTAAATTGCTGCATTTGTAAATTCCAAAAGCCATTATGAAGGAATAGTAGTGGTAAAAAAGCACTTGTGGGTTTAACCAATCTTGTTTTTTTGTACAATTCTCCTTTAAGGGGGCGTGGCAAGGGGTGTGTCCTATGCCTGCATACTTTTGCTGATAGGTGTCCCTCATTCCCAGCTCAGAAAAATTGGGAGGTATGATAGTCGGGCACTCTGAATGATTGCAAATGACAGCTTCCTCAGTTCTATTAGACCTCATGCACACAGGCGTAATAAATGCCGCTGCTAAGGGTGTCTGGCATTTTTTTTCTGCCCATGAACGCAGCTGTATGTTATTCAATGTGGTCATGCACATGCAGGTGTTTATGCACCTATTTGTGAGCAGCGATCAGAGCGCAGGTTATGAGAGCTTTTACACATGTACATCGAAACATGTAGATGCTGGCCAATAGAATGCTTTTATGCTGAACACAATACGTGCTTATATACACAACATTAGAGGCATTTTTTGCCCATTTCAGAAAAAAATCCAGCATATATCAATTGTTACCGTGTGCATGAGGACTTAATCCCCACCACACCAGAAGATATCAATGGCTGGGGTGGTGGTGGGAGATCGATAGTGGACAATTTCAAGTATATCAGGGGCCAGCAGGCTTATGCCTAGTACACACGGGCCGAATGCTGGGTGACATTCGGCCCATCTGTATGTCTGGCCAGTCTGGCAGAAGCTGGCCATTTCGCCGGCTTCTGTCAGACGAGTATGCTGGAAAACCAGCAGCCGGCCGTCTCCCGATCAGCACTCTCAGCCAATGGCAGAGAGCGCTGGACGGAGTGTCGGAGTGTTCTGGTGGGGGGGCGCCCCCCTTGTCAGAACACAACAGCTCAGCGGGGAAGATCGATGTGCTCACGTTGGATCGTTAGTACAGTGGCTCCGCTGGGAGCTGTCAGTTTTTGATCGTTTAACCCAAATATTAGTGTGTACAAGGCTTTAGGCTTTTAAGTTGTCTTGTTAATCCTGCCATTAACTCACTTATTGTCCTAGGGCAACAACTATACTGAGCATAGTTATCACTAGAGGTGTGCCGAAATAAAAATGTTGGTACCGAAAATGAAAATTCAGGATGCACTTGGCCGAAAACGAAACCGAAAATGACAGTTTTTTAAAAAATATATATTTTTTATATATAAAATTGTATTATATTCAACTTTTTAATTAATATCATAATATTTAAATTAATATGAATTTATTGTGGGCCATTATCGGCACCTTAGTGCAAGAAAAGCGTAAGAAAAATGCATCCCTTTTAAATTCTATGAATGTCTTCACACTGGTCCGTTGTGCTTCCGGTATGGTGTCAATAATCTTGCTTGCTGCATTCTGGTCGGTTAAAAAGAAAACGCTACAAAAACGCACCTCCCCGTTGAAAAGCATTGAAAAGCAGCAAGAACGCATCAATAATGAACCCATGTTATGTTTTTGATGTGGTTTTTGAGTCACATGACCTATGAAAAACACACCATAAGCACAGTAAAATCATAATAAAATCGCGACCAGTTCGCTGGCGTTTTTGGCGCCATTATTGGCACCTTTTTCTCAAAATGCCAAAAATACTAGTTTCGGCCAAAATTTTTCGGCCACTGAAATTTTGGTGCATCTCTAGTTATCACTCTAGGACAGGGAGTGTGTTAGGACTACATAACGCTGCGTTAAGACTGCATAACACCTCCCTCTCTTCTTCATTACAGAGCAAAGGGCTAAAAAAAATAGCAGGGAACAACGCTATCTAAAAACAGTCCAGAGAAAGAAAGCATAAGAAGTTATCAGCGCACCAGAGCATCAGATTATTTTTTTGTTTGCGCTTGTCTACATATAATAAAACACTTTCAATGGGAAATTTAACAGACCAAAGGGGGGAAAATAAGTAAAATATATTGTTGGAGTTTACATACACATTGACTGCAACCCAATTGTAACCCTACCATTAAAAATGAACACTTGAAGCTTAACTCCAGGCACAAACATTTTATTCAAATATATTCCTCAATAGACACAATGGATATAAATCCAATTTGTGTGCACTAAACACCTTTACAAACCAAGATATTACCTTCTAAAAGTGGTGGTGACATCATCATTGTGCTTTACATAGCCTGTTCGGACCCAGCAGGCCCCACCCACTACAGGCTACCTGAAAAAACCTACAGGAGGGGGCGGAGACAAGACCGGTCACCCTGCACTAGGAGAGAGAACAGCAGTGAGTGGTCTTTATTTCAGGAAGTTCCTGCACAGGGGGAAAGTTTCACACTGAATTTATGCACAGATATGGAAGAAATGCACAAAGCACACCTAGATTCAAGGAAGAATTCACATGACTCTTGTATTCCCACAATATTTGATTTTTTCTAAGAGTACAACTTGGACCCTAAAATGTAATCTAACACTCAACCCCATAAATCCTCATCCTAATTTAAACTGTATCTTTAACCCTTGCCATTTATTTAATACTCTCTATTCCTGACCATTCTTGTATTTCCACAATATTTGCTATTTTCCAGGAGTACAGCTTTAACCCTAAAATGTAACCTAACGCTTAATCCACTAATTTCTAATTTAAACTGCATAGTTAACCCTTGCCATTAATTTAACAATCCCATTCCCTGACCATAAAAAAACTCTGCCAAGATTTTGGTGCCAAAACATACTACTGTAATCCCAAAGATACATACAGTTGAAAAAAAAAGAGCCAAATAAACTCTGCAATATCCCTTAGGACCACTAGAGGGTAGACTGTTACCATTTAAATGGGACCCAGCCTATTCATTTAACAACTATGACTTATACTTTCTGAAATTCACTGACTTGGTGCATAGTATTTTTCAAGTCATTTTATATAGGGGAGACAACTCAAGTTTTAATTTTAATAAAATACAATACACTGCAACCTCACTTATCACTACAGATTCAAAAATGTGCCCTTTTTTCTAGTATTTTCCAATAATGCAAAAATTTTAAAAACGAACATCTCTTATTCGCTCCCCGTTGGTGTGTGAAATCTACAATAGAAAGTATTTTGGTAAATCTGTTCAATAACTGCAAAAAAATACCTGTTCCTTCTTACAGAAATCCAGTGAGTTGATACTGTCCTGTGCTTTCAGCCTGTGCTGTCACCAGTTAGCATTGCTCTCTATGTGGAATACATAACGTGTGCCCCTATAAAAGCCTCTCACCCTTTTAACCTTAGGGGAACCCTTGGTTTTCAGGTCTTGGGGAACCCCTGAAATTATTTTCAGATCTACAGCTCACAGTACATTAGCTCAATCAGAGTTGAATATATAATATATAGAAGATCACCTACTATGTAACTATGTAACTAAATATTAACATTTAATGAGGCTTGTTTTTGCTGCACAAATATTTAAATCGGTGAAAAAAACAAATCTGAATTTGTTTTTAGTAGCAAAAATACATGACTAAAGGATTTGTCAACCTTGGTCCTTACCATTAAATTAAAGACACAGACATGGGTTTTATATGGCCACAGCAGCCCAATTTATTAACCAAATAATAAAATAACATCACGTAAAACATGTAACACATACCCGTAAGTGCCAATTTTAACAAAGTAATGTCCAACAGCAAGAGGTCTTTGGGTGTCTTAAAAAGGCACAATTTATAACTGGAATGGTCTATTTCCTCAGCTGTGCCCCAACCGGCTCGAGTACGCTCTGACATCACACATACTTCCATATTCCCCTCCCCCAGGGGACCTAGCTCCTGGGAGAACCACCGCTAACCAAATGTAAGTGCCATACCTTAGATGGGCCCCACTAATCCTGTAACCATGTAATTCCTCACTGACCCCCCAAAGACCCCTTGAACCACCGACTGCTGTGACAAAATTGAACAATATACACCCGACAATAAATTATACCCATACACAATGTGTTTTACCCTTCTTTTTTTTTTAACTGAATTTTATTTATTTATTTATTTATTTTTTGAAAAAACAAAACATCAAAGACAAAAAAAATTCACTCAACACTATAGACACCAATACGTCCATTACCTTTCTAGTGTGCTAACTCCTCACACCAGGGCGGGAGGGTGGGAAGATGTCTCTTCTCCTAACTTCTTGGAATGATGAAGAATCCTCCCCCTACGCAGGACCCTCACCTCTGGACCCTGCCCCTTCTGACTTCTACCTCCAATCAGGTAAGAGCTACACCCATGCCCCCACCACTGACCTGACCGATCGTTCCCTGCACCCTGTTCCTCCCCTAGTCATGCAGCCCCTCCGTCCATTTTCTCCTATGGGTCTCACTTTAGCATTGGTGTTACTTTGTACTTTGTACATTGGTGTTACTTTGTACTTTGAACGGCACTGCGGAATATGTCAGCACTGAAGATACAAGAAGTAAATAAAAGAGATCTCAAAAAGGAGATCTCAGGCACTGTTTATTTTTTCTTTTGTGATGATGACAATATTTATAATAACACTATTATCATAATGATAACACAAACTATGATGGAAATGATGCTGATCACTTGCTGTTCAGTCACCCTCCTAGAGAAAATCTCATACTGCCATTATTACGCCCCGGTTCTGTGGCTGTCCTATTAGGCCCATGGCTGGGAGGGACAGGCAGGGGCAGAGGCGGCTCTCTAATTAGGCAAATGAGGTGGCCGCCTTAGGCCTCGCACTCACAGGGGCCTCGCGATTGCCTAATTTGCCTGTGATCAATACTAATGTCGGCGCCGGCGGCTCCGCCTCCCCCGCCGCTGGGACTCTGTGGCCCAGGGGCTGACTGACCAATCGGGCACTGCCTGAGGGCCCCCTGGGCCAATCATGGAGCATCCCGGTCTGGTGGCAGCAGGTGCAGGGAGTGAAACAGCAAAGACTTCTAGGTGCCAGCAGCCGACTCCAGGTGCGATCTCAGCAAGGCGTGCGGGCAGCCATAGGGCACACAGCTACTGAGCTGCTCCTTCAGTCCGCGCCGATCACCCCTGACCCGACCGCCAATACACTTCAGCAGTCAGGGACAGAAACTACCCAGCAGCACAGCCCCATGACTGTGAAGGAGCTTCAATGGACCCGAACTTCTGATGCTGCCTGGCCGTTTGTCCGGAGAGAAAGTGAGTGCCTGGCCACGCAGCCCTGAGCCCTCCTGTACACCTGGATAGGAGGAGCGGCGGAGCTCCGCCCACCATGATCTCCTTCGGCCCGACCCTGTGCTCTCCACTCCACCCCATGCTCTCGGTCCCCCCATGTGCTCCCTTGCTCCGCCCCCATGATCTTTTCCGGGCCCCTCCTGTGCTCCCCACCCCATGCTCTCGGTCCCCCATCTGCTCTCCACCCCCCCCCCCCAGTGCTCTCCACCACACCATGCTCTCAGCCCCCCATCTGATCTCCGCCCCCCCATGCTCTCCACCTCACCTTGCTTTTCAGCTCCCCCAATGCTCTCTGCCCCCCCCATGTGCTCAATTGCTCCCTTCCCTAGTGCTCTCCACCCCACCGTGCTCTCCATTCCCCCCATGTGCTCCCTGGCTCTGCCCCCCACGATCTCCGCCCCCCCTGTGCTCTCCACCCCACCATGCTCTCGGTCCCTCCATGTGTTCCCTGGCTCCACCCCCCATGATCTCCTCTACCCCCCTGTGCTCTCCACCCCACCTTGCTCTCGGTCCCCCCATGTGCTCCCTTGCTGCCCCCCTGTGCTCTCCGGCTCCCTCCCTAGTGCTCTCCACCCCACCATGCTTTCGGTCCCCCATGTGCTCTCCACCCCCCAGTGCTCTCCACCCCGCCATGCTCTCAACCCCCATCTGCTCTCCCCCCCCCATGCTCTCCACCTCACCATGCTTTCTGCCCCCCTATGTGTTCCCTGGCTCCCCCCCCCCCAGTGCTTTTCACCACACCGTTCTCTCCAGTCCCCCATGTGCTCCCTGGCTCCCCGTCCTAGTGCTCTACACTGTGCTCTCCAGTTCCCCCCCACAATGCTCTCTGGCTCCCCCCCTATACTCTCCACCCCACCGTGCTCTCAAGTCTACCCCCACACTGCTCTCTGCCCCTCCATGCTCTCCACCCCACCATGCTTTCCAGCTCCCCCTCACAGTGCTCTTCAGCTCCCCCAGTGCTCTCTGCCCCTCATGTGCTCCCTGGCTCCCCCCAAGTGCTTTCTGCGGTACCTTGCTCTCCGGCCCCCTAGTGCTCCCTGGCTCCTCTCCCTAGTGCTCTCCACCCCACCGTGCTCCCCAGCCCCTGTGCTCTCCATTCCCATTCTCTTTGCCCCCCCCAGTGCTCTCTGGCTCCCCCAGTGTTCTCTGCCCCCCACCAGTGCTCTCTGCCCCCCCCCCACCAGTGCTCTATGCCCCCCCACCAGTGCTCTCTGCCCCCCCAAGTGCTCTCGCTCTCCCCCAGTGCTTTCTTGCTCCCCCTACTCTCTGCCCCCGCGTGCTCTACACCCCCCCCCCAGTGCTCTCAGCCTGGCTGCTCTCTACCCCCCCCAGTGCTCTCTGCCTCACTCCCATGCTATCCGCCACCCCTGTGCTCTCGGTCCCCCTTACCTACCGCAGTTCTGCAAGGTTCCAGTCTCCTTTCTCCCACCAGCTGCTGTAGGGGATCTGTCAGGATGGAGAGCGGGGAGGGGACCAGTCTCATGGATTGCTCAGTCTACAATGCCTGGGCCCCTTTTTTTTGCCCCAGTCCAGGCCTGGTGGGGAAGGTGAGCAGCATCAGCAGCAAAGGACCGATAGCCCTGGAGGGAGAAGAGCTCTGAAGACCTCCCAGGACCGGAGGACAGGCTGACTGGGGCCAAGAAAACAAAGACGGGCAGAAGGTGCTGGCAGCCAGGGACCACTCGATCTCACAGGAAACAAATCCTCTGGAAGGTGGAGAACACTGTCCCCACCCGGAAAACAAGAATGGACCCTGCCTGCTGCTGGCTGTGATCAACACCCTGCTGGCATGGAAGGTACTGTACCAAGCATCACACAAACCTTCCCACAGACAGGGACTGCAGACTGGGACATGGGGCACAGGAGGGGCTGCAGACAGGGACAGGGCTAGGGATCTCTCTATCACCCCTCTCTCTTTCCCCCCTCCCCCCCGGCATTGGCTGCATATGTCTGATGGGTGAGGAGGGTGCCCTGGAAGTGATGCTGATCACCTATACGCTAGATACGTGCATCTTTCTGCAGACATTTTTCTTGCTTGAATTATTTTTCCCATTATGGGCGTGAGTGGGGCCTCATGTCTAAGTTTTGCCTAAGGCCTCACAAAGCCTAGAGCCGCCTCTGGGCAGGGGTGTACAGAGAACATAAAATGGACTGGAAGCTCTCCTTCTCTTGATACCCTGTTTCCCCGAAAATAAGACCTAGCGTGATTGTCGGTGATGGCTGCAATATAAGCCTTACCCCCCCAAATTAGCCCTAGTTAAAGTCCTTGTAGGTCTTATTTTCAGGGTAAGGCTTATTTTTGGGGAAACAGGGTAGGGCTTACATTGCAGCCATCACCGACAATCACGCTAGGTCTTATTTTCGGGGAAACAGGGTAACATTCACAAACTTCCCTCACAGGAACAAAACTGCTGATAAGGCAGTACAGCCAGCCCTCCTGTACTGGGCCCAGACCCCATCAGTTCAAAAGGGGGGTCCGGGCACCTGCTTAGCAGGAGGTCCAGCTGTACTGTCTTATTGTAGACACCAATTAAGGTTTCACCTGCTGGTGGCGCTGTCACTCCCAGATCTATGGGCCGCAGTTCTGGTGTCCACCAGCGGGTGTCTTCTGGCAGTCTAGAGCCAACGTCATCTCCTGCAATCAGGCACCACCTGGTGCTGATTGCGGTAGGTGTACTTATACCCGGCAGATGCTTGCACACATTGCCTTGGGATTGAGATGTTCAATGCTTGGGATATTTTTTTATAACCTAACCCTGCTTTAAACTTCTCAACAATGTTATCCCTGACCTGTCTGGTGTGTTCCCTGGCCTTCATGATGCTGTTTGTTCACTAAGGTTCTCTAACAAACCCCTGAGAGCTTCACAGAACAGCTGTATTTATACTGAGATTAAATTACACACAGATGGACTCTATTTACTATCTAGGTGACTTCTGAAGGCAATTGGTTGCACTATATTTTAGTTAGGGGTATCAGAGTAAAGGGGGCTGAATGCAAATGCACACCACACTTTTCAGATATTTATTTGTAAAAAAAATTGAAAACCGTTTATCATTTTCCTTTCACTTCACAATTATGTGCCACTTTGTGTTGGTCTATCACAAAAAATCCATTACATTTATGTTTTTGGTTGTAACATGACAAAATGTGGAAAATTTCAAGGGATATGAATACTTTTTTTAAGGTGGGTGAATAGCCTGGGACACACTTTGCTATCCTGTGTGGATCTCTTCTCATCTTTATTTCAGAACACAATATCAACAACTAACATAACTGTCTAATTCACCAAAATCAGGGACCCATACAGATGTAGAATGGTGCTTAGAAGAAAGAGAAAGACAAAATTCAAGGAGGAGTGCTCATAATGCATTTCAGGATGAAGTCGACCCACTCACTGTCTAGACATAAGGGAGATGAGGAAGACAATAAGAATGAGGAATTCCAGTTAAAGGTAAACAACACAGCAATTGTGACTTCTGTTTGTTTTCATACATACAAAAGTATTACGCAAATTAAAGAGGGGAGGGACCTGTGGCATAACAAAAGCCATGGCAGTCCAAGTAGTTGCTATGAGGCCTGAAGGTGGAAAAGGACCCTACAATTGGGGGGATGGGGGGTGCTATTGAGGCAATTTAAACATACAAAATCTGTCTGCATGTGAAGTTTACACAAATACATAAGGATTGCAGAATTTGCTGTTTACACTGACCCTGGAGTGTACTCTTTTGACATTTCCAAAAAGAAAAACAGAGTGGATGTCAGACATACTAGAAACCTGAGAACAGGGCCATCTTTAAGGCAGGGCAAAAGGGACAGCTGCCCTGGGCCCTGTCGTTGTGGAGCCCAAAGCAGCTGCCTCATACTTGCCAACTACCCCAGTTTAAATTCCTTTGTCCCTTGAAGTTTTAGTCCCTTACTGTGTCCTGATATCTCAGTGTGAAGTGCTGCTACTAATGCTGCCCAGCTCTGCCCTATTGTTGTGTACAGATGACTCACCTGCAGACCCTGTGTTTACATGTAAATAACCGGCATTCATATGTAAATAGCAGCAGCATTCATATGTCAATAGCAGCATCCGGCGGCATAGATATGTAAATAAAGGCGGCATTCATATGTATATCATGCCCCCCTGCAGTGAGAAAATTATGTAACCTCCAGCAACCAATCAGTGAGCAGTATTACTCTAGAGTAATCTCTAGCAACCAATCAACAAGCAGAAATCATGTGCTGTAACATCTAGCAACTAATCAGTGAGCCATAATGTGTGCTGTAACTGCTAGCAACCAGTTAGTAAGCAGTAATGATACACTGTAACCTCTGGCAACCAATCGCAATCGCTGCCTGATCTGATACAGTAAACTGATTTTAAGTCTAGCTGCTATCTATTATATGTCTCACAGCAGGTGGAGAGCGAAATTGTATGGGGGGGGGGGGGGGGGGGCAAGAAAAGGTTTGCCCAGGGTCCAATCAATATTAAAACGGCCCTGCCTGAGAATCACTGCCACTAGTCACAGAACCCTCTTTTGTAGTCTGTGCACTAAGAAGAAAGTATTTAGCTATCTTAGTAGTGTATATGTATTGCCCGCAGAGTTTCTGGTCATCCAGCACTGAAAGTAACCCTGTATGCCCAATGCAGACTTCCTCAGACTATGAAAACATTTCTCCTTGGCTAAGAACCGGCAGCTGTTTGTAATTCTGCATAAAAAACCCACAGTTTAATGAAATGTATCTTAGGCCTGTAGGGTAATTGTGTGCATATTATGACATAATATAAAATGGTCATTATTATTGCTACTACAACTATTTTTTTTTTACCTAGTACTATGCCACCTTTTTTGAGCCCTTGCTTGCTCTAGTGGCCAAAGGGGTGGAAGGACTTTAAGGAAGTCTGGTAAGCAACTGAAGTGAAGTTTGCACATACGGACATTCGACCGCTTCGGCAGGAACTGGCCAAATTTGCTACCTGTGAACCGCTGTCTGTTCAACAGAAGGCGGCCTAACAACTGGAAAAACAGCATTCGATCAGCTCTTGCAGCCAACAGCTACAGCACTGATCTGTGTATTCTGATGATGGGGCCCCCGTTGTCAAATTACAATTGCACAGAGGGGGATCTCCCTGCGTCACTTGTGTAGAGGTGGGGATCTGTCACTTTATATCATTAAAACCACAGGTTGAACAAAAAAAGATGCTTGAGGATAGAGCATTTGGCCGCCTGTCCTCAATTTAGACAAACTTTATTTTAGGATCAATGACAGTTGGGTGGTCACTTGGGGACCCTATGACAATTTTACTATGGCGTCCCATTATCTGTAGTTACACCCCTGTGAGTGATTACTGGTGACAACACTTTTAGACAATTTCTTTAAAGGCAAAGAATATAACTTTTGCACATTTTGAAAAAGAAAAGAAATTCAAGCTACAATCTGCAACCAACTTGTGGCCAATAACCCAGGAAGTGAAAATAAAGGAACACACCGGTGCTGAGCAATCTATTGTTAGGTGGTGCTGACTTCCTTTCTATAATAAACTGCTATACCTATGGTGTGTTTTTTCATTGTCAATTTAATTTGTTGTGAATTTGATGGACCTGAGGAGTGCGCACTTATAAAGAAAATGCACTTGGCAAGCTGTATGTTTTGGATCTAAAATTAGAAATGAAGCAGTGAAGGACAGTTTTGTATCAGCAAGAACAAGAGCAGTCTCAGCAAACAACTAGCCAATTTCTATATGCCAGTCAAGCCACGCTATTTGATGAAAAAGCCTGTGCTACTGATAAAATTAGGCCTCCCATTCTTTCTTTCTTTTTTTACATCAGCTTGCCATTAGTCATAAAAATGGCCCAGATTTACTAACAGGATTTAGCTCCGTGCACTTCAGTGGGATTCAGTGCTAAGATCGGATTCGCTAAACATTAACATGATTAACCTAACCCCTTATGAATTGAATTTGGGTAAATACACTTGTTTCTATTGAAGGGTTAGAACCTCTATAAGGTTTTCATTTCTGTTTGTATTCCCATTTGTTAGATTTCCTCTATCTTTCTGTCCTGGTCCTGCCAGTTTACTAGAGCAGTAGAGGGGAAATTCCCCAATAGGGTCTCCTATTTCAGTCACACCTGGCAAAGAAGGAATTTCCCTTCACTCTGGGGAGAACTCATCTCGCTTCCAGAGTAGTCTCTAGAACAGGAAGGCAGGGAAGAGCTTTCCAATAGGAACACAAATAGCAATAAAAACCTTACAAAAGTTCTAACCAGTTCTAACCATGTCAAACTCAATTTCATTGCAGGCCACATGGGCATTATGGTTGCCAGGGCTTTTATTCTCAGAGAATAGGTTCAGGAACTCAACCACGCCACCCCCCCCCCCACCACCACCACCAAATATAGGGTGTAGCCAAATTGCACAAACAGTGGGAGGATCTAAAGAGGCAAAAAATACCAGGGGTGCATTATGTGCAGAGCTCAGGGATACGCTTTGTACAGAGTGCAGGCTTCAGGGGTGTGCGCAATGTACAAAGTGCAGGCTTCAGGGGTGCATTATGTACAGAGTGCAGTTTCAGGGGTGCCCTATGCACAGAGTGCAGAGCTAAGGGGTGCGCTGTGTACAGAGTGCAGGGTTGAGGAGTGTGCAATGCACAGTGTGCAGGGTTCAGTTCTCTTTCACAGGCTGTCCACATTTCACTTCCACCTCTCCTCGGGCTCTGATCTCTGTACCACTTTCACCCATCCCCTACCTCTGCCCCCATTCTCTTTACAGCCCTCACCCGCCCCCAAAATCTTTCTCGCATCTTACCTACCCAGCACGGCTTTAGTACCTCCCGGCAGTGTATGTGACTCCTCCTCTCTCTCTCATCATTGGTCGGCATCTGTGTGCCGTTCACAGTGCAGCTTGCCTCATCCACACTGCACTTGCACCTGCATCTCCCTCGTCGCAGCCGTGAGTGCAGGGCAGGCAGGGATCAGTGAAAGCTGCCAAAGGGAAAGCTGTCCTTGTAAACACAAAAGTCTTCTGTGTTTATAAGTGACAGCGGTGTGCGGGGAGCAGAGGACGAGAGCCAGAGGTGGCAGAACTCAGTTCTGCCATGTTCTGTCTGAAAAAAGCCTTGGGTGCAGGGGCCACATGAAATGGCCTGGGGGGCCAGATTCAGCCCGCGGGCCTTGTGTTTGACACGTGCCCTATTCTATTCAAATATAGAAAACACATTTAAACTGGAGTGCAGACTTTTTGTTTTCAAAAATGTTAACGTAAATTAACAAATTAAAATGATGACACACAGTGCTCACTAATCCTTTGCTGGCCTCTTTATATTTAAATTTCAGGAAGTATGTTGTCAGTAAAAATGAATGAAATGCCTATTGCATGTTACTGGAATTTTGCTGGAAAAGCCTCTTCTTCTTGGGGCTGCCCTTGATTTCTCAGCATCTAGTTCTCTTACCTTGAAATAGAAGCACTCCATTTACACTCTATATATCGAAATCAGATGCTTGTAGCTTTCTTCTCTGGTCCCCTGATTGCCATTCACAACAGAAGAAAGGTTTTTAAATGTCATATTGCCCATGTATGACATACGTATGTAATAGCAAAGGATGTGTCTGTCTTACAGTAAACGAATGAGAGCAACAGAAAAGTAAAAATAGTTAGGTTCAGTGGGTATACAAATACTACAGCTGAAATAAAAATATAAATAGATGACATATATAATTATGTCGGCATTCCACCAAGGTAACCTGAAGTTAACTGGTGTATTGTGTCAGCTCTGCACGTGCAATAATGGCTTGAAAAACTGGCCTGACCAGGATTTCATTGAAGCTCCTTCAAGAGATGATGATGTTATAGGTATAACAGTGCTAATATTAATCAGTCCAAGGAGGAAAAACAATCCAAAGAACGTAGATACTAGAAACGTATTTACTCTGGGCACAATGCAAAGTAAATAATTATCAAAGACATAGACAAGCATAACAGTTTTATACCTTTATGCTTTTCCTACCTAATTATTTTCAAGAAAACCTGACTGCAGTGTAAGCAGGCTTATTGTGATCCCCTTCATTCAACTTTGATTTCCAGTGCATGTGTATAAAGCCCTTCAAGGTAAGCACAATGGAGTGCTTTTGTCATCCTGCATGTCCATATCTGGGATATATTTAGTAGGTGTAGTGCCTTTATTATAGAAGAAAAGGTACTAGTAGAGACAGACTGATGATGTAAGCGCTAGCTCCGCTCTACGCATTTCATCACAATTGACATCGTCCTGGGGCCATCCATTCACCAGCCCCAGGACTACATCTATTGTGGTTAAACACATAGGCCAGAGGTAGCGCTGACATCATCACACCTGCTCAGCTGAGAGGTGTTTACTTTACAAGTTTGTCTCCATAAATAATAGATTTTGTGAGTACCTTTTCTTCTATAATAAGTTGGGTTACTTGAGGTACTACACTATAGTTGTCCTGTGTTTTTTTCCGCCAATTTTCAGGTCCCCGGCACGACCATGTTGACTGTGGGAAGCTAGCTGTGACTCCCTGCAGCTTCACAGTCGGCCTCCCACTGCACAAGTGTGAGCCACACTGCATTATGTCCCACAGCCTCCTGAGACCTGTGATGTGTCCCAGGAGGTTGTGGGCCATAAGGGGTTTGAAGAGGAGGTGGGGAGGAGGACAATCAACCAAACTTCCTGTAGTAAGGGAAGTTCCACTTTAAAGTAGTTTTAAACCCCCCCCCCCCCGTTTTTTTAGGTTAACATATTGAATATAATAAAATAAACATTCACCAGTAAAATGTAAAATTCGAAGTGTTATGCCGCGTACACACGAGCGGACTTTACGGCGGACTTTGCCCGGCGGACTGGATTTCGTCGGACAATTCGATGTGTGTGGGCTCCAGCGGACTTTGTTTTCTCAAAAGTTGGATGGAATTAGATTTGAAACTTGTTTAAAATTTATCCGTTGAAATCGAGTCCGGTCGAAAAGTCCGCCGTCTGTATGCTAGTTCGACGGACTAAAAAGCCACGCTAGGGCAGCTATTGGCTACTGGCTATGAACTTCCTTGTTTTAGTCCGGTCGTACGTCATCACGTACGAATTCGACGGACTTTGGTGGATTGTGTGTAGGCAAGTCCGTTCATTCAGAAAGTCCGTCGGAAAGTACGTCGAAAAATCCGCCGGGCAAAGTCCGCTGTAAAGTCCGCTCGTGTGTACGCGGCATTAGAATTGTTAAAATTCTTACATCAGCAACTGGAAGTTTTCAACTTTTACTGGTGCTGGTTTCTGCTTCCCTGAGCTTCCGGTCTTCACAGGAAAGCAGTAACAGTGGACAGAGCAGTCTCTAAGCCAGTATGTTAGCTTGAAGAAAAAAGGAGGAGGAACAAGGGATTACCTTGCCATCTTAAGCTATGGGGATGTGTGTTTGATGCACACAGTGTAAGGAGACACAACTCTGGTCCCTCCATACAAAGGTGGCTCCATAAGATGCTGCAAGAGAAAGGAGCCAACCTGGGTCAGCAGTCATGGCACCAGTTTATAAAACTGGAACATAATAAAGGATTAAAAGAAGCTGCATCTTCAGTACTGTAAGTGTCGGTTCACACCCGCGTGGCTTCAAAGTTGCGTAACTTTGAAACCAATATCTCTGCGCGACTTCATCACGGCTTGCATAGGACTTCAACAGAAGTCAATGTAAGTCGTGTTGAAGTCACCCCATAGTATAGGAACCTTTTTCCAAGGCAGAGCGACTTAAATCGCACCAATTCGAACTGTTCCATTGCCGTTAATGGGGCGCGACTTGTCATGCGACTCCGGCACATGACAAGTCACATGAGTGGGAACCGGGGCTTAGTGATTCAATTAGCGGCTGAAAGTTTTTTAAAAAAACTGAAGGGTATAATATAAAAAGTTAGTTTGTAAAGCTTGTCTGTATACAGCAGTGGTCTCCATACTGCGGCCCGGGGGCCGGATGTGGTACTTTGCTTGCTTTTACCTGGCCCTTGGGGCACTAATACATTCACTGACACCTACAATGGGTCTCAATGACACAAATAATGGGGCAGAATTCCTCTGAATGACACCATGATGAGGCACAATTCTTCCCAATGACACCAATGATGAGGCACAATTCTTCCCAATGACACCAATGATGGGGCACAATTCCTCTCAATGACAGCAATGATGAGGCACAATTCTTTCAAATTACACCAGCGATGGGTCACAATTCTTTTCAATGACACCAATGATGAGGCACAATTTTTCCCAATGACACCAGTGATGGGGCACAATTCTTCCCAATGACACCAATGATGGGGCACAATTCCTTTCAATGACACCAGTGATGGGGCACAATTCCTTCCAATGACACCAGTGATGGGGCACAATTCTTCCCAATGACACCAATGATGGGGCACAATTCCTTTCAATGACACCAGTGATGAGGCACAATTCCTTCCAATGACACCAGTGATGGGGCACAATTCTTCCCAATGACACCAATGATGAGGCACAATTTTTCCCAATGACACCAGGGATGGGGCACAATTCTTCCCAATGACACCAGCGATGGGACTGTCAGGGCTGGGCTCAGCCCTTCCTTCTCTGGGCTGGCCGCTCAGCCGTCGGCTAATTACCAGCTCCTATCTCTCCACAGTTACTCAGCTGTTGATGATATCCTGCTCATCAGCCCTGCCTAATTAAGCCGTCCTGTCCAGAGGATCTCTGCCTTCGTCAACATCACAGAAACTATCTCCTGTGATCCTATTCAAGACTTGCTTTGCTGACATCCCTTCTGGCTCCAGATCCTGCTTGCTGTTCCACTACATTGATCCCTGACTTCTGGCTTGGCTGATTATCCCTTCCGGTTACTGAACTTTGGCTATGTTTTGACTACGTTTGTTCTTTTTACTTTTATTAGACAAGTGTGATTTAACTGTACTTCTGTCTCGGCCTGATTTCATGGTTTCTGACAGGGGCACAATTCTTCCCAATGACACCAATGATGAGGCACATTTTTTCCCAATGACACCAGTGATGGGGAACAATTCTTCCCAATTAAACCAGTAATGAGGCACAATTCTTCCCAATGAAACCAGTGATGGGGCACAATTCCTCTCAATGACACCAATGTTTGGGCACAATTCTTTCCAATGAAACCAGTGATGGGGCACAATTCCTCTCAATGACACCAATGATGAGGCACAATTCTTTCCAATGACACCAGTGATGGGGCACAATTCTTCTCAAAGACAGAAGTGATGGGGCACAATTCTTCCCAAAGACACCAGTGATGGGGCACAATTCTTCCCAATGAAACCAATGATGAGGCACAATTCTAACCAATGACACCAATGATAGGGCACAATTCCTCTCAATGACACCAATGATGAAGCACAATTCTTTCCAATGACACCAGTGATTGGGCACAATTCTTCCTAACTTCTTACTGAACTTTGGCTATGTTTTGACTATGTTTGTTCTTGTTACTTTTATTAAACAAGTGTGATATAACTGTATTTTTGTCTAGCCTGATTTCATGGTTTATGACAGGGGCACAATTCTTTCCAATGACACCAGTGATGGGGCACAATTCTTCCCAATGACAGAAGTGATGGGGCACAATTCTTCCCAATGACAGAAGTGATGGGGCACAATTCTTCCCAATGACAGAAGTGATGGGGCACAGTTCTTCCCAATGACCAGTGGCGTCGCTAGGGGGTGGCTTTTGGGGCTATAGCCCCGAACCTGGGGCCCATAGCCCCGAGTCTATGCAGGAGTCCCCAAAGGGAGAGGAGGCTCTCTGGGGACCCTGATGTAAGGGGGGGCTCTCTGGGGACCCTGATGTAAGTGGTGGGGCTCTCTGGGTGCCCTGATGCAAGGGGAGGCTCTCTGGGAACTCTGATGTAAGGAGGAGGCTCTCTGGGGACTCTGATGTAAGGAGGAGGCTCTCTGGGGACTCTGATGTAAGGAAGAGGCTCTCTGGGGACCCTGATGTAAGTGGGGGGCTCTCTGGGGATATATATACACACACACATATATTTTACTGTATACACATGTGTATGCCCGCCCAAGCGTATAACTTTCTTTACTACGCTGCTATGGCCTCTAGCCCCAGATCTTTTGTAGACCTAGCAACGCCCCTGCCAATGACACTAATGATGAAGGATTGTTTACTCCCGATGGCCACAGTCCGGCCCCCCTAAAGTCTGAAGGACAGTAAATTGGCCCTTTGTTTAGAAAGTTTGGAGACCCCTGGTATACAGTATAATTAAACACACAAAACGAATAATAATAACTGACATACAGTAGTACATGATAAGATTTTTCCTGTAGTATAGTCCATATTGACTTAAAGAGGAACTGCAGTCTGCTCACATAATTTGTAATAAAAACATCTTTGCCATTCTGAAGCTTCCCTCCAACCACTTTGCATAGTAGTTTATATATACTGTGATTCTGTACTTACCAAATATGCTGCAGAAATCTCCCTCCACTGAGTCTGGCCGCAATAATTTTAGGTGTGGGCAGCTGAAGCTGCTGCCTATTCACTTCCTGGATTTACACAGACACACAGAGGCACACCTCCAGCTCTACAGCTCTCATTTGTCCTCTTATGACTCACCCCCCCTTCCTGGCAAACGCTCAGGAGAGTGAGAGAGAGAGCTGTGCATGATGTCATAAGCCTAGGCTTTTTACCAGACAAGAAACAGGAAGTGGGCTATTTAAAGGTATTTACTAGCAGAAAAAAAAAATGTTTTACTACCCAAAGTTAAAACAACAAGGGCAGAAGATTTAATAGCTGGAAAGATGAAAAAATGACCGAAGTTCTGCTTTAAGATCTACACTACATTTCTGGGAATGTTAGATGATCTTTTGGGGATCCTAATTAAATATCTGAACTAAATGTATTAATACTGTTTGGTTACAGAGGTATCTCTGCTGAATTGCAAAAGCATGTTGGTACCATTCCAGAGGAGATGACTAAGATAAGAGCTGAGATAAATGTCACTGCTTCATCTAGTAGGTCAAACCCCATCTGTAAATCCTCAGGCAAAATTCAGGTACGCTGGTAATTTTAACCTGAACCATTATTAAATAGTGGATGTAAAGCAAAGCTAATTAAGCTAAGATATGATCTCACAGTTGCCAAACTATACTTTTTTCACTTGTTAATTGAAAAAAATGTATTTTGCACAGAATTGCATAGCTTTCCAATGAAAAGCAATCATGGGCTTAGTAATATACAAGAACTTGATAATAAGGTCATCACATATAGGGGTAATTTCACTAAGCTGTATGTGTCATTTTAGACTGTTTGTAATTTTATCTCACAAAAAAATTACTCATCTCAGCTTTCAATTCACATGCATTAATATCACATATTAATTAAAGTGGTAGTAAACCGCTGTGTTTTTTTTTTTATCTGGAACCTGCAAGGTAAAGCCATAATGTGCTAGTATGCATCGCATACTAGCACATTATATGAAACTTACCTTAGAACGAAGCCTCTCCAGCGGCACGCTGTATTCCTTTTAGGTTCGTGGACTCTGGGTGTGTGAGTGGCCGGAGCCGCGATGACATCACTCCTGCACATGCGCACTGGAGCCGCCGTTCACAGCACAGGAGTCTGAAGGAACGGCCCGGGGGGCTGTTCCTTCAGAGCGCATACGCCAGTGATGTAACCGGCAGCATGTACAGTAAATATCTCCTCAATGGTGCATGTTTAGGAGATATTTACAGTACCTATAGGTAAGTCTTATTATAGGCTTACCTATAGGTACAAATTATGCATAGGAGTTTACTCCCACTTTCAGTGTTGCACGCCTTTATGTCTCATGAACTGCAGGCAAAAAATAAAGCCCGGTTTCCACTTAATCTCACCTAACCATTCTGTATTTGAAAAGTCTCAGCATCACTTACCTGAATCTGCTGTTGTGCAACCCTCCGCAGAACCTCTTCTAGTGCTGGAGACCAGCGATCACCAGCTTCTTCTTAGTGAGGTCCTCCCACCATGCTCCTGCACAGGAACAAGATAGGGTACACACACACTGATAACATGGAGAAATTCCGCCATCTTTGATCAAGCACATTATCCCAGTTCCACCTCCAGAAATAAGGAATGTCCACATGTTCAACCTTTCAAAGTGCTTTTAAACACAAAAGAAAACATTTATTATATTGCAGCTTACCAATTCTTAGATGTGGTAGCTGCATTTGTTTTCTTTTTTTAGGCTTAATCTCCCTTATTTTCATCTGGCGATCCAGCCAGTAAGTCTGTTGTTTTTCAACAGAACAAGCTGTCCTGCAGATGTAGTAGTTGGAAACAAACCATCTCAAAAAGGAAAAAAAAAAAAACGGTTGCAGTAACTGCTTATAAAGTGTTAGCTGGAGTTTGGCTTCAGTTTGTTAGTGTATTTAAATCTGATAGTCCATCTAACACTACTCTCCCTCCAGAATAAAGGAGGAGTACAGCCAAAGCTCATTTGGCTGTACTTCTCCTGTGGATCATAGGAATGCAGTTCATTCTGCACTCTTTTAACCAGTTTTCAGCAGACAGCGGGCTGAAGCTGTGAAAAGATTGTGAAAGATCGCGACCATATGGTTGGGATCCACCCACATGCCTGGACAGACACCCGGCTCAGCCTCTCAGAGAGCCGCTGAGAGCCTGAGCCTGCCACTTCCACCCCTCCACAGCGCAGCACTCCAGTGAGCGCTGGAGGGGCAGAGCAGACAACGGTGACTGACAGTCACCAGCTCTCTGCTCAGGGAGCGCTGAGAACCGAGCGATTGGCAGTGTTTGATCACTCGGTTCTAAGCCTTAGATTCGGTAGGAGACAGACACTTTAACATAGAATGGCCGCCTAGCTCTTCCAGTGTCCTCACTTTAGGTCCCCATTGATGGGTTCTCCAATACAGCCTGTACCAGGCCTACCCTAAAAGTATTCTCTTTCTAAGGCTACAAGCTTACATGAAGCTTACATGGCAGTATACTAACGGTAGCCTTTTCCCCTTTACCCCCTGCCCCAAGCCCTGGTTCTAGATTATAAGGGACAAAGATAGTCCCACCAACCATACTGACCTAGGGGAGGGTTTTCTCTAAAAGTGGTACTAACCCCTGCTTACATGCTTTCTCTGCAGCAGACTGGTCTGCAGGAACCTGTGAGGATGAAAGCCTCACAAGGAAGCATCTATATCACCAGAAAGCAATGTGAGAACTGAAGGAAGGACCTTCCCACACTAGAAACCAGAAGAAAAAAGATATAAGACCAGGCCTGTCACGTCATGGCAGTTTCAGTTAAGAAATTGGGTCTTTGGGTTATTTTTTATAAACTACAGGCTGTAGTGGCTGAGTTTAGGAAGGGGAATGTTGCCTAGAGTTGAGCTTTAGGTCATTGATCAGGAACAAGCATGCAACTAGTAAAGTTGCAAGAAAGTCAAAACTCCTTATCTGCATACTTGTTCTGGGTCAGTGACCCAGAAAGTATTATACGTCTGTATCAATATAGCAGCAACTAACATTTTCAAAAGGAGAGTTCAGTAATGGTAGCCTAACTTTTTTCCATTTACAATTAACTGAATGTTATAAGGAATGTTGGCTGTCCCTTCAGAAAAACTGCTAGCAAGCTTTACTAGGCTTTAGCGGTACTTGCTGAAAAATGTATGCATACTTCTTATACACCCTGCTCGTGTCCAAGCTAAGGCCAGTGCGTGCTAAACCAAGGTACATCTTTATCAATGTTCCCGCTAATCAGAATATCACATTTATCATTTCATGCTTGCCTTATTAAGCTTACCATATATGGTTTGAAATTTGGCCTTTTCAGAAAGGACCAAATTAAATTTTGATCCATCTATGGCCGTTCCAGTTGGTTAAAAATTGATCCAATGATTGTCTTCTTATGAATGGGCTTGTAGGCAGGTGGTCTATTGTGTATTTAATTAGCACCCACCTGCTCAGGTCAGGGGGCAAGGGTTAATTTTTTGACGTTTTTTTCCCGGTGTATTTGTGGGATTTTGCTGGGATCCAGCCTCCCGCCCATGCTCTATAAAAGGGAAGAGGTCCGAGTCCCTGGGGGGGAAGCTTCAGAAAACAGTTGGAAAAATGCATGAGGAATGCACGAAACTAAAGACTCGCTGGGACCTGTGGTACTCTATGAAATGCCGATTCGCCGGAAGAACCCTGGAACATGGACTTCTCTGTTAGAGCATCGCATTGAACCTGGGACAGCCACAGCTAGGTTCGTTATTGCATGTTATGCATGTTTTGCCAAATTTACAGTGAAAGTGGATTCATCTGCGCACAGCCTGGCCTGAAGTTATTTAAGAGATGCATGTCAAGTCTTGGCATATCATTAAAGAACTTGGGTCCAGAACAAAAACCAGGGAGTATGTGTAACATCACTACGCCAGAGAGATTCATTCAACAAGACAAGAATGAGGTAGTTACCATAAGTAATTGCAAGAAAAAAAAACGCAACCGGTCGTTGGCATGGTACCTGGTTAGGTGACAGGTTCTCCGGTAGCGAGGGGGTCGGTGCTTTGACTCCCTCCCTAGCTGTCTATCTACACTGGTCACCGGGAGTAAGAGGGAAGAGAAGAGTCAAGTAAGAGCACACATGAGGTCTGTGCTATGTGCTCGGTGGGACCCCATTCTGTTACCGGGAGTGAGGTAAAAAAGGTATGCTGACTGGTGGAGTTGGCAGAGGTTGGGCCCGTCCCTCTGAATGCAACACATACATCAGTACAAGTGTGTAGGACATGGGACAAAGCAGCTAATGGAGAAATTTAATAATTTGGGTACTGCACACATATGGCTTATCTTTAAGTTGGGAGGCCGCCGTAATGTGTGATTCTTCACATGACCGCGGCTCCCACCTGGTCCCCGGCAATGGTGAGCACGTCTTCGGGTCAGGGGCAGATCCAGGGGGGGCAATGGGGCAATTGCCCCCTCCGAGAATGAGCCGGTGGGTAGATGCGCGGGTGAGAGAGCCGGCGGGCGGCTCCGCGGATGAGAGAGCCACCGGGCGGCTCCGTAGGTAAGAAGGCCAGCGGGTGGCTCCGCGGGAGAGAGACAGCGGGCTGGCCCAGGGGCTCAGTTGGTGAGAGCGCGGATGAGCAGCTGTGCAGCTCGATGTGTGAGCGCATTGCTGGCCTAACAGGGAGCCGGCGGGCGGGGGAGCAGAGAGATGACAGCACCTCTCACCGCCCGGCGCCCGCCCTGCATCCCTGCAGTTCCCCCCTCACTGTGCAGGCAGCGACGGCAGCAGAGAGATTACATCATCTCTCTGCTGCCTGACTGGTATTCTGCTGCCTGACTCTGGGACACAAGAGACTACCTTAGCAGGAAAGTGACAGAGCAAGTGACTGTCAATCCGCAATGTGTGGCAGGTGATGTGACAATCTGCATCTGGTGACAGGCGACGTGACAAGTGACATGGCAAGTGACAATCCGCATTTGGTGACAGGCGACGTGGCAAGTGACGTGGCAAGTGACAATCCGCATTTTGTGGCAGGCGACGTGGCAAGTGACAACGTGTGGCAGGCGACGTGGCAAGTGACAATCTGCATCTGGTGACAGGCGACGTGGCAAGTGACAATCCGCATTTGGTGGCAGGCGATGTGGCAAGTGACAATCCGCAACGTGTGGCAGGCGATGTGGCAAGTGACAATCTGCATCTGGTGACAGGTGACGTGGCAAGTTACACACTCGGGGCTCCCACTGATTCTGCATTATGGTGAGTTAAACTATTTAATTTTTTATAACAATGTAATAATAGTAATAATGCGCTTCAATCATCCTGACACCATAACAACTATGGTGCCGTGATGATTGAATCGTCAACACCAGCCATTTCCCCGATAGATTTACCCCAAAAAAATATATTTTCTGGCAGTGCCCCTCCTGAGACTAGACTCTGGATCCGCCCCTGCTTCGGGTGAAGTGTTACCCCACGTGAAAGGGTCAATGCCCCCGTTCAATGCCTGACGTACCCCAAAGAACCCACTTCAGGGTAAGACTCTCATGTGACCCTCGCTTGGCGGGAGGGAGGGAAAACATGAAGGACGTGACGACCAACCTGTCATCCTACCCCCTTACAGGCTTGATGGATAATGTTTGTATGATCAGTGCTGTAGTCTATTGGATGCAGCACTGGTCAGTGTATTCTGACAGCACAGAAGTTCCAGCTGTCAGAATACAATGAGACAGCGGGGAGGATTCCTCCATCCACCTCGCTTGCGTGGATGGGGAAATCCATTAAGTTTTTTTACGATTAGCCCACTGGCTGATCGAAAAAAAACTGACCCATGTATGCCTAGCTTTAGAGTCACCTATTCATATTTTAAATGTGTCCTTTGTATGTGCAGTGAGCAGCTATTCTTCAGCACACCACAAGGTCTGTAAATTACAGTGATGTGCGCAGAGAACCTACAAGTCAGGGGCATCCAAGTCATATTTGGCGATTGTGCAATTACCCAAGCCAGCATCAGATTTCAGTTATGTGAACCCCAACTTTAAATTTTGTGGTACCTTTGGGGAATCTGGTCAGTTTTTTTTTTTTATTCTACTGATTGGATGGAAAAAACTGACTTAGCTATAGGCTGCTTTAGTCTCTCAAGAGTTTTTCCTCTTCATGAAATAATGAAAGGTTGAAGCATCAACCAATCTGCATTACACTGAACATTCTTGTCAATGAAGTGAGTAATAATATCATGTGACTTTCAAGTGCATACTATACCATGATTGGTATCTGATGGCTCGTCCCATCTAAGGTTGCCTTTTGTTCTCTATATTTTTGATTTTGAATAGGGAAAGTAATATATACTGACTTAGTTGTGATATCTTTTGTGGTTTTATCTATCTACTAATATAAACAATATGTGGAATAGTGAAATCTAAATATTGTGATGCACAGTCATGACCACATCCATGCTCAGTGATGGGTTTTTTTGTTTTTTTTTCTCCCCGTCCTCTCTTCCCCCTCCATTTGCTGTTTTCTCGGTCCAGCGCCATCAGATCCCCGTATGGACACCCAAGGGTGTGCAGTGGCGCTAGCTAACTGCCCCTTTGGGGTGGTGCTGCACGCCCGCCTTGAGGTACCCTTTTGTCCCATGGCGCTCCGGGTTATACTGTGACCATCAGTCATCATTTACCATCTCTCCATTTATTTCCATCTCTTTGGTCCAGCACTGTCCCCACTGTGGGTCGTGGCGCTGTTTTTTGGATACCGGATAAATAATACATACTTCCGGGTTTTGGTATCTGGTTTCCGGTCCTTCAGTCCATGGGTCTTGGACCTCCCCTTTGCGTCACGCGCTGCATTTTGGCGCCATGGGGAGGGATATTTAAATCCCAAACATTTGATGTCTGCTCTGGCAGCTTGGGAGCTCATGTTGAACACGGACGTCGGCACTAGGTAAATTTACAATGACAGATAACTGGATCGGTGTTTTGTTGTGCATTTAACTTGGAATCAAGCACTGCCTTGGGTGTTATTTTTGGTCTTTTTTTTTTTTAGATTATCATTAGTCATTTCTTCGCTCTCTTTGGGGTATAGGAGCAGACTATCTTTTGATATTTCCTGCCCTTGTGCTCTCTATCAGCTGCGGAGATTGGAATGTGATACAGCTCCTTATACAGCAGTGTGATATCTTTAAGGTGAGCAAATGCTCTTAAAGATCTAGAGACACACTACATATATATTTTTTACATAGGATATTGATAGATAGATATATATATACACACAGATATCGTTTCAGAAACTATGAAATAGCTGTGCCTTTTTTGGACCTTCTTATTGACGCATCCTCATACTCGTTGTGCCTTTGGTTCGCATGAGCTCCCAATATAGACACTTGTTTGTTTTTTTGGATAACGGTGAGTACGGTCCATTGACAAGGCAGTGTTGTGGACTTATGCCCCTTCTATCCTTAATACATTTTTTCTTTTCTTTTTTATAATCTATGATATATATGGCAGATATCGTTATCATTTTTCTATTTTGGACGGCTTATTAACTACAAAAACATACATCCCTCCCTACGGGTGATCTGGCAACTTTTTTGGACTGTCTAGGCAGCAAGATCTGAGGGGTCTCCCCCCCCCCTCCTCCTCCCTGAACACCCCTGGAACTGTGGTCTCCCCGGAACTCATCATTGAGGTATGGAGTTGACGTAGGGGTGGTGTCTGTGGTAGTTGAGGATTTGGAGGTGAAGGGTGGGGTTGGGATGGGTTTTGGGTTTTTTGTTTTTTTTTGTTGATGGAGTCATGGTTGTGCAAGCTATAGAGCTACTGACATGTATAAATGTAAATACTGTGTCATTTCAAATACTTTTCTCTTGTAATTATTTCTTGTTTCTTTTTATACATCCAAGGTTGATCATATCATGTGTATTGTCATTAAGTAATCAAATATCCTCGTCCATTTTCCTGATGAAGCCTTACCGGCGAAACATGTTGAAATCTTTGGACGTGGTTACGTTTAGATTTATGTGACTACAGTCTTCTCCTTCATTTGTCAATGTTTGGTAATGATGTTTACCTTTGACTGTGACTGTAAACTGTATTCACTTTTCACTGTCTTTTTAAACTGCTTTTCCAATAAACATTTATACAATTTTTACTTAATAATGTTTTCATGCATATGTAGTACCTTTAAAGTCCCACATTCTACACATCTTTGCTCTAATAAGTATTATGTTCACTTCCTTTCATAAAGATATTTTAGACAAAACAGGTTGGGTGGGTGAAGAGTTTTGTCATGGACAATAATAGTATATCTGTAAATCATGCACGTCACTAGAAGGAACATCCTCAATTATAAATGAATACTGCTCACACATGATTACGAAAGCATAAAAAGATGAGACAAAAGCTTTTCAGGAGCCTCCTAATATCAGTTAACCATAGAGCATAATATTTTTTTCAATACAAACCACTAAAAAAACTAAGTAAAATTGCATGTAGTTCTGGAAAGCAGTGGTTAATGAAAAACTGGCAATACAAATGTTCTGACATTTGAATGAAGGGAACAAGACATAACAATAGTAGGGTTGGGCTTGATCCTGGCTTTCAGAAAAGTCAAAGCCCTATGTACAGCTAGGATCAATGGTTCTCATTAGGCATAAAAGAACCAATCTTAACACATGCACGGGTACTGGTAACTGCTCCTAGTTAGCAGTTTTAGGTTCATCAATGTGTAGAAACTAACAGGTTCACTTTAACAATCTAGGTACCATGAACCAAATAAAAAAACACAAACAATTTTTGGGTCTCCATATTAGTATAGACAGAGGTGTCCAACTTTTTGACCTTCCTGGGACACATTGGAAGAAGAGGGTCTTGGGTCACACATAATATACACGGGCCAAATGTCAGGAGACATCAGCCCAGTCAAAAAAAAATGGCCGAATTTCGACCCGTGTGTATGCCACCCTATCCGACAGAAGCTGGCCATTGCCCGGCTTCTGTCAGACGAGCATGCTGGAAAAACAGCATCTGTCTGAATCCCGATCAGCGCTCTAAGCCAATGGTGTAGATCGCTAATCGGAGTGTTCTTGCGGGGGGGGCTGTCCCCCTGTCAGAACACAACAGAGGGAGAGATCGCTGTACTAACTTTGCATAGTTAGTACAGTGGCTTCGACTGGAGCTGACAGTTTTTTTTAGTTAAACCAGCTGGGTTAAATGTAGAAAAATTCGTAGTGTGTACCAGGCTTAAGGATAGCTGATGAGCAGAAAAAGTCTGGCTGATCACAAATGAACAATCACTGATATAGATAAAGTGCCTGAGTAATAAAACTTCATTTTTTTAAATATTTTTAAATATGAAAGTAAAAGAAGGCAACATAAAACTAGTGCGATATTTAACACTGTTTTTGATAAACGAATGCATCAATATCTGGTTTGATGGATGTAGTAGCAATTCTCAATAAATTCTCAAGGTGCTTATCAGATATTTTGCTTCTAATTTTGCCCTTTGTGTGCTTCATCCTTGAAAAGTATGCTCACAAATAAAGGTACCACTGAAAACAGATGACATTGAATAAGGCGATAAAACTTATAAAAGCCCAGTAAAGGGACACTGTCAAATGTATTTTCGACCGCTTGTGTTCGCTTTTACAAAATCTTTAAAAAAAAAATCAACATTTTTAAAAAAGGTAGGCTGGGTTTCCCTGCATCCAATTTGCATGACAGGAGACTGTGACTGGCTCTCAATGGAGCCAGTTCACACAGCTCCAGAGCGCACTGGAAAAGGGTCCATTTCAGTGAATTCAGCCAAAAATTCAGATCTGATTTGCACCTGAAACGGTGTACCGGGATTCACCAGACCCCTGTAGTGAGCCGCTGCCACAGCTAGTGTGAACCCAGCCTTAGTTTTACAATTTTGTGTTGGGCTGCATTCATAGCCGCCTTGGACCGTATGCGGCCCGTGGGCTGCAGGTTGGACACGTCTGGTATAAGATGTAGTCATTCCATTCTATTTTTTTTTTTAATTTAATAATAAGTATGTGCACCTTTTCTTCAAAAGGAAACACCTGAAAAACCAAACAAGGTGCAAATGGAACACATTTTCACACTCTTTAGAAACTGGCAAATAAAAAAAGGCAAAAATGAACAGAACAACACAGAAATTGGTTGGTGGATAAAATGAAAATGAGGATTATGGATGGATATCTAAGTTTTGGATTTTTGGATTAGGGAGGAGAATATTCAGTTTATGAGATGTAGAACATATACAAGAATGCTGAAGGAGTGTTTGATGCCTTCGTTCAAGAATGGTGGAGTTAATTTGATGACATGGGTCTACTTTGGTGGTACTATGTTGAGAGAGCAAGGAACAATGAACCAGAAAGAATACCACGCTAAATTACCACGTCATGGCATCCCTTGTGGTTTATTGGTAAACAGTTTGTAGGTGTAGTGCAGTGTGGGCAGCGGCAATAATTCAGACAGTCGGGTGCAATGTAAAATTTGTATTGAAATAATGCAGCAACAGTTCACAACAAGCCCAGTGGGAAGGCTACCCAGCTGGGTACACTCACAGTTTCCAACAATGTGAAGAAGAAGTTTCCAGCTGGACTGACAGCATCTGTAGAGAGGGAGCAGAATGCGACCTGGCTGTCTCGCATCCAGTCGAAGAGATGTCGCTTTCCCTCCTCCACAGGAACTTTTCCCTTGCCTGTCCCTCACAGGCGGCGTACCGGTTCCTACTCTACTAATTCGCCAGAAGAATGCCAAACCTGGGAGCTAGAGCCTTAAAAAGCTCTATCTGGTCCAAGGTGGTCGCCAGAGTCCCTTGAGGTGGCAGCATCCAATTGGATCGCTTCCCCAGTGACCCAGGTAACCATAGAGGAACCATGTTCCTCCTGACTTCCTCAACTGCAGTGCCACTGCAGATAGCACCACCTGCAGTGGAGAAGTAGACTGCACGTGCCTACATGATTATTCTGCAGCAGAACACTGATATAAAGTATAGAATTCCTGACATTTCCCAGAGTACTGTGGGTTTTCTGCATAGAAAGCACAACAGAAGCAGTCTGTCTTTAGGTCTCAATGTTCTTCTAAACCCAAAACAGTTTGTTTTTTTGTTTTTTTAGTGTTTAAAACCCCTGCCAGGTTTTTGCTGCTGTGACCTCACTGGAGAGATTTACCTGCTCTACATATTCTGGTAACACTTTCTGTCATTGGGGGAGAAAGTGATGGGAAATAAGACAATTTTTGCTGTTAATCCAGAAAAATACTTTAAGAAAAGCATAAGATAGCAAAGCCAAACAGTTCACTTTGCATTATGTACATAAAACAATCAGTGCTTTGTGAGACATCCTTTAAGTACATATCACTCATCCTTAAAACCAATAACAACCCACTCCCATTTCGTCATAAGCATCATCACCCAACATTAAGCCTCAATAGTCTATCCATGATCAGGTCTGCCGGTGCTAGCCCAGGGACCTCTAACCATGGAGCCCATAACTTTTCATACTTATGTGCACAACCTCTGTGTTGATATATAAAACTTTTTCCATTCATAATGTAGCTATTCATTCCCAAACTGTAGGAGGGTCCTCTGACTTCCAATGTATCATTATTAGCTTTTGAGCCAAGAATAGAACCTCTACTATGGCCTCTCTAGTATGGTTTTTCCATTCAAATTCATCCAACAGACTGAGCAAGCACTGTTTAGGGTCAAGAGGAAGAGATACCTGGAATACCCTATTCACCGTATTGACCATTGCACGCCAATGCCTATGCGATTTTGGGCATCTCTAGAGCATATGTATCAAATTGCCGTGATCTCGTTTACATCTAGTGCACTCAGGTGTCGGCCTCAGACCCATGACATGCAACCTATGAGGGGTATAGTACACCCGCAACAGAATATATAGCTGGGTCAGCTTCTATGCCACATTTAACGAGCATGATGTCACCGATTGAAAAGCTTCCTCCCATTGATTTCCTGTGAGTTGACCCACATCCCCCTCCCATTTAGCCAGCACCCCAAGAGGGTGTTTAGTAAGGAAAGACTGGGGCAACCTAGCATAGCACTGTGATATGAACCCTTTGGAGGACTCTGCATTTTTTATTAAATTGAACAGGGGAGTTGGGGATTGCATCCATTCAGATGATCTACCTTGTGCCACAACTGTATTCTTAAGCTGTAGGTAGTAAAAGTACATAGAGGAAGGTAAGTTAAACTTCCCCTGCAAAACTTTAAAGGGGTTGTAAAGGTAAATTTTTATTTTTTTTAAAATAACAAACATGTTATACTTACCTTCACTGTGCAGCTCGTTCTGCACAGAGTGGCCCCGAACCTGCTCTTCTGGGGTCCCTCGGCGGCTGTTTCAGCTCCTCCCCGCAAGCACTAACCACCTTAATGCGAGCTCCCTCGCATGGTGGTTAGTTCTTGCGGGCGCGCTCCTGTGATACAGCCGGCGGCTATAGCCGCTCACTGTATCACTCGGCCCCGCCCCCCAGCACGCCGCGTCATTGGATGTGATTGACAGCAGCGCGAGCCAATGGCTGCGCTGCTTCCAATCCATCCACTGTAGCCAATCAGCGGCCAGGCTGAGCGGAGGAATAGATGTCGGGAGCGAACAGCTGACTTTCGAGGGGTCAGGTAAGTAAAACGGGGGGCTGGGGCGGCGGTATTGTCAGAAGTTTTTTCACCTTAATGCATAGAATGCATTAAGGTGAAAAAATTTTTACCTTTACAACCCCTTTAAAGGATAGCAGTACTCCATTATGGAAGATTTGGCTGAGAAACTGTACACCATACGCTGTCCACGTCACACCATGTTGTAATTTGGCCAGTTCAAGATATGTACCATTATGCCATATGGGACTGAACTCAGTATATCCAGTTACAGAAGAATAAAAAAAAGTGCTTCAAAAAAGTAAGTACTTGTCGTGTGTTCCTATTCTGATTATTAACTTTCATGCTGCTCCATATGCTTTTTCGTTACTGTTGTACAGTTTTAAATGGCTAATTTCATGTTCATGGACACAGAATTCGTTCATAGGAAAGATCATTATTAGTAGGAAACATTGTTCGAAGGAAACATCGTTTGACAATATATACAATGTATTTAGTTGATACAGGGTTTTAAATACTTTTTTGGCCTTGCTAATTTGTCTTAATAAAAGAAGTTTAGGACATTGTTGTCTAGATGTCTTTGAAACTTGAATGAATTGCAAACTTGATTCAGTGGAATGTAAGGAGAGGACACTCAGCAGCTGTTTACACATCTGGACTCAGGAGCACTAGTGGGGGACACCAGAGCACATTTTTTAGGGTAACCCACACAGGTGCTCCAGTGGATACATGGGGTGTCTCCATCTGTGAAACTTGGCCGAAAAAAAGGTAAGTATTGCAGTTTGGTTAACCACTTCCCACCCGGCCACTGCACATAAACGGCCGGGTGGAAGCTCCCTCCTTCTGACTGGACATTCCCGGATGTCCTTCAGAAGGAGCGGGATCGCGCGGGCGGGAACGGCAGGAGGGCAATGTGATTTGCCCTCCTGATCCGCACGATGGTTGTGTGTAATCACAGCCATCGTATAGTAAACATGGGGGAGGGATGGCATTTGACAGGAGATCGCGCCGCCACATGCCCGCGCAGCGGTGCGATCCCTATCTGCCTGTGCCCCCCAGAGACACTGGAATATTATAACACAGGAGGGCCCTGTGATTGGCCCTCCTGATCACATGATGACTGTGTCCAATCACAGTCGTCATGTAATGTAAATAGAAAGCGGTTGTAACTGCTCTCATCTCTTCCTCTCCTCACACAGAGCCTGTCAGTGAGGAGAGGAAGAGAGATCTGTGCTGCAGCCGGGAGATCAGTGAGTTTTATAGCTGTTTGTCTGCTGTTTACCCACTGATCACCCAGCTAGTGTCCCCAAAACACAGTGTCCCCAAAACAGTGAAAACACCTGTCAGTGAACATCTGCCCATCAACAACTGGCACATCTGTCCCCCAACAGCGGGCACATCTGTCCGCCAACAGCGGGCACATCAGCCTGTCATCATCAGGCACATCTGCCCGCCAATCATCAGGCACATCTGCCCGCCAATCATCAGGCACATCTGCCGCCCATCAGGCACATCTGCCGCCCGCCAACATCTGGCACATCTGCCGCCTGCCATCTGGCACATCTGCCGCCCGCCATCTGGCACATCTGCCGCCGGCCAGCTGTCACATCTGCTGCCGGCCATCTGTCACATCTGCCTTCCGCCATCTGCCCACGATCAGGCACATCAGCCTGTCAACAGCTGGCACATCAGCCCATCAACCGCTGACACATCAGCCGCCCACCATCATCAGGCACATCTGCCCACCATCATCAGGCACATCTGCCCGCCAACATCAGGCATATCTGCCCGCCAACATCAGGCACATTTGCCGCCCACCATCAGGCACATCTGCCGCTCGCCAACATCTGGCACATCTGCCACCTGCCAACATCTGGCACATCTGCCACCTGCCAACATCTGGCACATCTGCCGCCCGCCATCTGGCACATCTGCCACCTGCCATCTGTCCACGATCAGGCACATCTGCCCGCCAACATCAGGCACATCTAGCCACCCACCATCTGGCACAGCTGCCCACCATCTGACACATCTGCCGGTCGCCATCTGACACATCTGCCGCCTGCCATCTGACACATCTGCCGCCCGCCATCTGGCACATCTGCCCGCCAACATGACGAAAAGATCTTACAGCGCAGAGGAAACTCTCCAAATACTCCAGAGTATTCGGACGAGAGTAGCGGGGAATTCTCTCCGTCAGACTCGGATAGCGACTATGAGCCAGTGGAAAGCAGTGGCTCCGAGTTGGAAGAGGAAGATAGAATCCTAAAAAGGAGAATCAGGAGAAATGAGCAGGAGGAGACATTCACCAGCAGCGCAGCACTCCAGGGCATCCACCAGCAGGCATCCACCAGCAGCGCAGCACTCCAGGGCATCCACCAGCAGACATCCACCAGCAGCGCAGCACTCCAGGATGATATGCAGGCATCCACCAGCAGCCCAGCACTCCAGGATGATATGCAGGCATCCACCAGCAGCCCAGCACTCCAGGATGATATGCAGGCATCCACCAGCAGCGCAGAACTCCAGGGCATCCACCAGCAGGCATCCACCAGCAGCACAGCACTCCGGGATAGGCAGGCATCCACCAGCAGTTCTGCAAGAAGATAGGCCAGATGCTAGCAACGGATCCCATCAACGAGGCAGTGCCCATACTAGCCTCCCAGATGTTCTACTGTATCCAACATGGCTGCCCGATACGTCAGTAGAACCTGTAATACCCCTTTTTACAGCCCAGCCAGGCCCTCAGATGCAGACGGAAAATGTAACCCCACTTTATTATTTTCATTTATTTTTTACCAATGATCTCCTAACCTACATTGTGGAGCAATGTAATCTATACGCCAGCCAACATATAGCCAACAATCCAAGTTCTTCATATGCCCGTCCTTTTGTTTGGAAACCCCTCACTGTGGAAGAGTTAAAAATTTTCCTTGGCCTAACCCTCAACATGGGGCTGACAAAAAAATGAACTCCATTCCTACTGGTCTACCCAACCTATCCACCACATGCCGGCCTATTCTTCATTGATGCCCAGAACCCGTTATGAGATGATCATGAGATTTTTGCACTTCAATAACAATGCCCAATGCCTCCCTCGAAATCATCCCAGTTATAATAAATTATTCAAAATTCGGCCCCTAATCAATTTTTTTTGCGCCAGTTTCAAGGAGATGTTTACCCCTGATAGAAATATATGTGTAGATGAATCCCTTGTACACTTCACCGGAAGACTCGGAATAAAACAATACCTCCCCAGTAAAAGAGCCAGACGTGGGGTAAAATTTTTAAGGCGTGTGACAGGGCAACGGGTTACACATATGACTTTATAATTTATGAGGGAAAAGACAAGACAGCTAAACCCCCCTGGATGCCCTACCTACATGGGAATAAGTGGCAAAATTGTCTGGCAGCTGATCCAACCATTACTTGGGAAAGGTTACAACCTATATGTAGACAATTTCTACACTAGTCTTCCACTTTTCCGCCATTTGTACTTAAAGAACACTGTGGCCTGTGGGACAGCACGGACCAACCGCAAAGGCTTCCCACAAAGATTGGTCGCCAATAAATTGAAGCAGGGTGAAATGGCCAGTATGCGGACTGAAGAGGTACTAGCGGTGAAGTGGAGAGATAAAAAAAGATGTCTACATCCTTTCCACAATACATAATGACACCTTGGTGGAACTTCAGAGAAGAAGAGGCCCCATACAGAAGCCAAAATGTGTGCATGAGTACAACCTATACATGGGGGGGTGAATATGAACGACCAGATGATGCAGCCCAACTTGGCCACCAGGAGATCACTATTTTGGTACAAGAAAGTCGCCATTTATTTGATGCAACTTGCCCTATTTAATTCATATATAATTTTTTCTAAGTGCACCCAAAGTTCCCTAACCTATCTAAAATTCCAAGAAGACGTTGTCACAGCCCTTCTCTATCTCCAAGGCCAAGCCCCTCAACTAATTCGCTCCGATTCATTAGCCAGACTCCATGAAAGGCACTTTCCAGAAATCCTCCCTCTTACCCAAACAGGTCGCAAACCCCCAAAAAAATGTCGTGTGTGTGCGCGCAAGTAGAGGAATCCGCCGTGACACCCGATACTACTGTCCCCAATGTCCCTCCCAGCCAGGCTTCTGTATTGGAACCTGCTATCGGAGCTATCATACTTCACTACACTATTAGTAAAGTGAAGATGATTTTTTTCCACTATCTGCCATTTCTGTGAATGACCCGGACTGTTAACAACTATGCCTCTGCCAAACATGTTTCTGCCTTCAACTGCAACTTTGTGAGAACAAAATAGGTTTTCATTTTCTTTCCACATTTTTCACTTGTGGAAAGAAATGACATGTTCAAAAGACTCATTATGCCTCATAGAATATACATTGGGTTGTTTTCTTTCCAAAATGGGGTCATTTTGTGGGTAATTCCATTGTCCTGGTGCTCCAGGGCCTTCATAAATGTGATAGGTACTCAGGAAATGAAATGTGTAATTTATGCCTTTAGAACGCCTGATGGTGCTATATGGATGTTGGGCCTCTGTATGTGGCCAGGCTGTGGAAAACTCTCACACTCAGGACGAATAGCAGAATGTATTTTGGGGTGTAATTGCAATTATGCCTGCACCGTGTGTGGGAAATAACTTGTAAATATGACAATTTAGTGAAGAAAAAAATATATATATATATTTCTTAATTTTCCAAAGCATTGTGGGGAAAAAATTTAAACTTCAAAAAATTCACTATGCCTCTTACTAATTACCTCAGATTGCCTTCTTTCCAAAAAGGGGTCATTTGGGGGGTTATTGTACTCTCCTGACATTTTAGGGCCTCAAGAAATGAGATCAGTGCATTAGGCCATCAGTGCATTAGGATTGATACATTTTCAATAATGCGTAGCATGGCTTGTAGACTCTATAACTTTCACACAAACCAATGATCATACAATTATCAGGATTTTTTTTACCAAAGACATGTGGTAGAATACATTTTTGCCTACATTTTCAACAAAAATTTATTTTTTTTGGTTTCTTTTAAAAGAGAAAGTAGAAAATTTTGATTTTTTTTCCAAAATATTAGCTCTTTTTTCGCTTATATCACAAAAAATAAAAAATGAAGTGGTGAATAAATACCACCAAAAGAAAGCTCTATTTGTGTGAACAAAATGATAAAAATTTCATTTGGGTACAGTGTAGCATGACTGAGTAATTGTCTTTCAAAGTGAGAGAGCACTGAAAGCTGAAAATTGGTCTGGGAAGGAAGGGGTGAAAGTGCCCAGTATTGAGGTGGTTAAAAGGGATTTTTAATCATGTCTTCAACTTGGATCTCTTCCCAAATAGACAATTGTACACCACTTCTAAGCAATGTTTCATATTCATATTTCTGGACTCAAATATCTGTGTGCTAAGTATACCTTTTGTTTCATTCTCATAGGGGAGAAAAGACTCAGACAACAGGCTACCAGGGACCCCCGACCTCGCCAGCCTGAATGGGTAGTTAGCCCCAGCCCCCCCGAGGATGTGGAGGAAGGAGAGGTGGAGGAAATGGGCGACATGGGCACCCCACCAGGTGAGTGTCTGACACCCCAGCTTCAGGTAATCTATGTATGCTGCCATATTTCTAAATACATGTTTTTTCATCAATTTTAGGTGATGTGCTGGTTGTGGAAGGGGAAGCGGCAGAACCTTTTTCCACTGACAGCGCCCAAAGACTGATTGGCCAGATCATGGCCTGGAATAGGGAGATTGATGCCATGCGCAATCGGCTGGACATCAGGCAGCAGGAAATGAAGAACATGATCAATGTTTTGGGGAGAATTTAATCCCCTTTTCCATAAAACTAAATCGAACATGTTCTTCATTTTCTTTTTAGGTGCCCACATTCTGGGATTTTAATTTTTTTAATTTTTCAAAGCCAAATTTTGAAGATGCACACGGTGTGTCAACATGTGCTATCTGCCATCAGGGGATCTCAATGTATGCGTTTTGTGGGTGGGATGGGTAGATGTTCTGGACAGGTAACCCTCTCCACTTCCATGAGAGCTGAATGCATAAATAATGTATGATACTTTGGCCAGCCCCTCCTTACTTACACTATTGCCAGCCCACTGGACAGGTAAGAAGTGTCATAATCCAAACATATGGATACACACTGTCTAAATTGAAGCACATTTTTACATTCATAAATTACTGATCAAGATAATAGGAGACAAAAACTTTCAACAGTACCATTTGAAGGTTTACAGGCATGCCCTTGCACTACATGCTTTGATGAATTCATCCAGAAATATGACCACAAAAAGAGGTATGTATGGGTGTGTATGGGTTTTGCAAAGTCAGCAGATAGAGTATTGGTATTGGTTGACTTAGCATTTGGGGGGGGGAGTTCCAAATGAGTTTGTGCCCCCAAAAAATTGCCTCTCGCACTCTGCCTGAATTTGAGGCCAACATTGACATTTGTACACATTTTAGGGGAATATTTCAGTTTTTCTTTTTTAATAAATCTGCAAAAATGTCAGCAATTCTGTGTTTTTCTGTCAATATGTGGTGCTGTGTGTACATTAATGAGGAAAAAAATGAACTTAAATGATTTTAGCAAATGGCTGCAATATAACAAAGAGTGAAAAATTTAAGGGGGTCTGAATACTTTCCACCCCCACTGTACATGTAAACACAAGGTGTGCAGGCGAGTCATCTGTACACAACAATAAGGCAGAGCTGGGCAGCATTAATACCAGCACTTCACACTGAGATATTGGGACACAGCACAGGACTAAAACTTCAAAAGGACAAGGGAATTTAAACTGGGATAGTTGGCAAGTATGAGGCAGCTGCTTTGGGCCCCACAACAATGACAGGGCCTAGGGCATCTGCCCCTTTTGCCCTGCCTTAAAGACGGCCCTGACAGCTTTACTCCTAACTATAGAAGAAAGCTGGAAATCCTACTGTAATTCCAGTGAATAAATCAGCAGAGACTCCAGGTCTATGGTAATAGATACAAAATACCCTATTTACATGATGGATTTTAAAAAAGAAAATCAAAGTAAATTACTTTAAAAATAAATATTTTACAGCAAAATTTAATTAACAAATGGGAAAATATCAGCAGAATGACACACCATCACAAACTGAATCTAGATCCATTTTAGTGAGCAGACATAAGCTTTCTAAAATCAAAATTGACTATACATGATTTTCTGTTCATTTAGTAGTACAAACATCAAAGTGTAGAAGATAACTTTCCAAAACTCGTTTATACCATGGAAAAACTGATGAAATGCCAATGCCTACTGCTTAAATCAGTAATTAAAACACAAGCATTACCTCTCATGCCTAAATAACAAACATTTGTTTGCAAGGAAAAACAAATGTTTAGCTGTAAGAATATGACAGATTGTGCAACCCACACATTCAGCTGACTCTGACACACAAGTATACAGGGTATATGAAGTGTCATAGAACACATCATAGGTCTGCCTTCTTTGTACTGCAACACTAAGGTGACCAGTGCCAATATTTCATACACAAGGTCCTTGTGAGCAAGCCCATGGTGTTAAAATGTGTAAAGTAAGTGCAGGTTTTCAGGTTGAGATACTATGAATGCGGTTGCTTTACTGATAGTTGAAAAAAATAGCAAGAAGAGCTACTATTGGATTGCAGCTCACATCTTTTTTAAAAAGCTCATAAGTAAATGTCATTTTCTTCTGTAACCAGTTCTGATTTGCCAAAACTGCCGTAAAATGCAAAGGATGCTTTTTTGCAACTATGGTAACCTCTTGCCATTCTGTACACTGTGTACAGAAGACACCCAGATGTACAGGAAAATGGGTAAGGTGGAGGGTAACTGGATAGGGGTTGGTCCAGACCTCACCCACCCCACAACATGTTGACTGTCAAAAAAGGGTTTTGGATGGGTAGGGCTCTCAAATCGGTCTTTGTCTTCTGCCACCAGTTGCTCCATATGCATTTTATGGTTCAGTTCCTGATCTCATTTGGCCATGGATGGAGGACTTAGTGTGTACCAGTGTCAGAGGATAGTGGACTTAGCAGAAGTGGCATAAGATGCTCTTTTCAGAGGAGCTAATGGAGCCCGGGAGCACAGAGAGATGTGTTATAATAACAGAATCAGGGATTGAGAATTCAGTGATATTTTGAAACCTGGATGAAATCTTGCCCTAGAAATGTTGAGGGACATCCCCACTAATAATGTGACGTTGTACCTTTGTGGGTGAGACACACATCACCAACACTTGTTAGTGACAGTAGAGGTAAAGCATTGACGGTTATGGGGCATCTGTACCAACTTACGAAAATTTAACTTTTTTTTTTACCTGTGACTTACAGGACATGAATAGTTTACATCTAAAGAAATTCAAAGATTTTTTACAGGTCCACTGAGGAAGAGGATATGATGAGATTCTGGTCCAAGAAAACAAACAATTTTGACAATGAGATATATTGTTTCATAAATCAGTCTGCAGACCAAGACAAAAATTATTAATAATTATAATAATTATAGCATCATCAATGAGGCTTAAATTTGCAAACCTAAATTGGTGGGTAAATATAGCCCAGGATATTCTAAATCCACTAAACAGGTACCGTAGGTACAATATAAAGTGAGGATTGAAAGTTTCCACTTCAGTTACCTGTCTGGACTTGTCTGCTGTCTGTCTTGACATGTCTTCCTCCACCAACATACAGGCACATACTGTATATAGTATGCAGCTTAACCTACCTGAAAAGCTGAAAGCCGCACACTTAATACATTAGAAACAAACAGGGCAAAAGCCACATAACACGACTTGACTGTTTTTGAATTTTAGTAATTTAAGTGATTAAAATGATATACTCATCAAATTAAGCATTGAGTATAATCTGGATATTCTAAAGATTTCTACATACCACGTTTTCTGTCCTAAGTCAATTATTTTTATAAGTGGGTCTGCCTGGTGGTGCTCAGTTTAACATTAAGCAAAAATATTAATTATTCATAGTTTTCTCCTACAACAAAACATTGATTCTGGTCCTACAATGTACACATCTGCTACTAGTTTATTATGCCTGTCTTACAATAGTAAAATCTAGCAAATGAGCACAAGTAGACAAAATCTCTGTGTGGGACCTAATAAATTATGACAATAAATAAGTAAGTAAATAATAAGTATTTTTTTCTCCTAAAATTCTTGGGTGATTTATCCTTCAACCACTTGCCTACTGGGCACTTTTACCCCCTTCCTCCCCAGGCCAATTCTCACCTTTCAGCGCTATAACACTTTGAATGACAATTGCGCGGTCATGAAGTGCTGTACCCATATGACATTTTTATCATTTTTTTCACACAAATAGAGCTTTCTTTTGGTGGTATTTAATCACCACTGAGTTTTTTTATTTTTTGCTAAACAAATGAAAAAAGACCAAAAATGTTCTTAGTTTCTGTTATAAAATTTTTCAAACAGGTAATTTTTCTCCTTCACTGATGTCCGCTGATGAGGCTGCACTGATGGGCACTAATAGGCAGCACTGATGGGCACTGATAGGCTGCACAGATGGGCACTTATGAGGAAGCACTGGAGGGCACTGATATGCGGCACCGATGGGCACAGAGAGTTAGCACTGATGGGCACTAATAGACAGCACTGATGGGCACTCATGAGGTGGCACTGGTGGGCACTGATGAGGCTGCACTGATATGTACCACTGACGGGCACAGAGAGGCAACAATGGTGGGCACTAATATGCAGCACTGAAGAACACTGATAGGTAGCACTGATGGACACTGATAGGCGACACTGACAGGCAGCACTGATGAGGAAAATATAAACCCAAAAAATTGCGCTTGTGTCACATTTTTTAAAAAAAAGCTGCAAACACACCAGTGAGATATTTTTCACTAAACAATATATATAAATGCAACATGTTTTGCACCCAACCATATTCAGTGAAAATTCATAATAATATTACTGATAATAAAAGTTAAATTCATAATGCAAAATGTCCAAAGTAAAAATCAGTCCCTTGTAATTGAAGTTGGAAAAAAAAAGGTGATCTAGGAAGTCAAGCAAAGATGGGTGAAATTCCTTCCCTCGACCATAAGGGCACATAATAACACCCAGATAAGATGTACTCTTACCAGAGCACCTGGACCCCCTGAGGACAGGTGGGTCAAAGAGGCATTTGGGGGCTTTCTCCCTGTGTAAATGTTCCAGACAATAATGACCAGTCATACTAACAGTATCTCAGCATACGTCTCAGGAAAGGAATCACACACTCCAAAGATGCAAATGGATAAAAAACACTCGATAGTGTAAAACCCTATGATGGATCCTTTATTAAAAACAAATGCTACTCACATTAAAAAATGCATGAGCATGTCTCAAGAGAAAACACAATCCCGGCAAGAAAAATTGTGTATGCCTCCACCTCCGGGTGACGCGATGATTTGACCAAGCCGCTCTTCCCTACGCGTTTCAATGCTATAGGACTTCTTCCGGGGCACAGGCACCGTGTCACCTCATCGCTTAAATACCCATTATCAAAACCAAGCCTTGTTTGGATCTCGATGTCATTCAATGCTTCCAAGCCTCTCTTTCATAATCTATCAATGCGGGCATATGTAACTACCAGGCCTCGTTCGCCATGGCGGAAGTAGCAAACTGAATTTCCTGTATAGTATTCTCCAGCCTCACTCCCACAATGAGAAAAACACAGACCGTGACACTGTACTGGGAAAAAAATTCCAGTTCCGGTTAGAACTTTGGGCATAGTCAAAGTAAACGTTACTAACTAAAAGAAAAACTACCGTGCGCATCGAGATATTCACAAGGCTAGGTACAAAATTGGCATAAAAACAAACATTATCAGAATCTAAAAAAAAAATATAGAAAAATACAGAAAATCAACATAAATCGAACGATAAAACCACATGGGTATAAAAAAAAAAGAGTTGACTATAAATGCATTAACATCCCAGTCTATATTTAATCCATATGGGGTATAGCTTTTGAGCAAAAAGATCAATTTAGTCTCCATTTTGGATACCTCCCTAGTTTAGGCACTTGGGGTATAAACTTATCTATGCCTACAAAGAGGGTCCCTGACGGATCTCTTCCATGCACTGCATCATAATGCTGTGAAACGTTATGATTTTTAAAACCTTTTCTAATATTATTTATGCACTTGTTTAACAAGTGCATTGTAATAGATATACCACATGTATGGAGTTACATGTGATGATGGGTCTGATAGTATAAATCTTTGAGGTCACTTTAGAAGAGAACTCTAAAATGTTACTATCCCAGCATTTAATAAGACCACATACTTGACATTTGCCACATCTGTGGTAACCCACCAGGTTATGAAAAAAAGAAGGCCTAGTGGGGGGATCAAGAACATTTATGGCCACTCTGTCCTTCAAAGAAGGAACTCGTTTAAAAACTACTTGTGGACGGGGGAGGAAATATAGGCTCTAAAACTTTGTAATTTCATAAAATATGGCAGTGTTTCCTCATTATTTTTTAATGGTATGATGCTGAGAGGAAAAAGATGTCACTAAAGAGAAATTATGTCTTTTATCATCAACCACATCTTTCTACCTAAGTAAAAGACTTCTATCAGTGCTCCTCACTTGGTCTAAAGTATTATTTAAAAAGGGGGCATCATACCCCTTTTCCAGAAATCATTGATTGAGGACTGTGGCTTGATCCTCAAAATCCTGATATGGAGAAACTGGCTCAGTGGGACAACATTTATCCATGGTTGATGGTCGCAACTGTCCCTTTAAATATAGGAGTTACAGTCAGTTGGTTTCAAATATGTGGAAGTGATGATTTCGCCACTTTCTACCTTAATGACCAGATCCAAAAAATGTATTTTCTTTTTGGCCAAACTCATAATTAAGAACAATGGCTCTATTATTCATATTTAATTCATCCAAATATTCTTGAAGGACAATGTATCACCTTGTCATAGGAGGAGGAGGATGCCGTCTATGTAGCGAGCCCATAAAATCAATTCGGGCCTACACTGAGCATAAATGACATCTTCCTCCCACTTGAACATAAATAAATTGGCCAAGCTGGGAGCATGTTTAGCCACACCCATAGCCACACCTCAGTTTTGGAGGTAAAAAGTTCCCCCAAACCAGAAATAGATATGGGTGGCTGCAAACTTCACAAAGTCCAAAATAAATCCCTTTTGTGTAGATAGCAAATCAGATGGTTTGTCCAGGTAATATGACACTCAGAGAAGCCCAACTCATGTGGTATAATGGTGTACAGCGAGCTGACATCTCCTGTCACCAACCACCAACCCTTCTGAAATTCGCATTGATTAACAAGGTTAATTACATGTCTAATGTCCTTAACTAAAGATGGCATATTTCTAACAAATGGCTGACGGTATGTATCAATATATCTGCCCACCTGTGACATCACGAATCAATCTGGCCCCCTCCTCCTTACCCCGCAGCCAGCCCATTCACAGAGTGCATCGCGATTCACTTATGTGCAGTGGGAAACTCTCTGTAAAGGGGCAAGGCTTCATTGCCAGTTTCCCTTAGTGGAGATGGCAGCAGCGGCAGTACCCGATAGCCAATTGAAAAATCCGCTCAGGTGAAGACACTGCTGGATTCCTGGACGGGTAAGTGTCCTAATATTAAAAGTCAGCAGTTAAAGTATTTGTAGCTGCTGACTTTTATGTTTTTTTGCAGGTGCCTGGAGCTCTGCTTTAAATACAGAACTTTTCTAAACCCTCCCTGTAGGGAGGAAGCTCACCTTCGTTTCCTGGGCTTTGTTCCACACTTTTATAGCTTGGCTTTTGTGATTATGCACACATTGGTTTTATTCAATAGATTAAGATGGTAATGCACTAGACCTTTGCACTCTCTGTATGGTTTATGTGGGCACCTTTATGTGTATATGTTTTATACCTTCCAGCAGGTCTTTTTTTATCTGGCAGAGTCACTTTAAAAATATATATATATGGGATAGTAAGCAGTAGGCAACAATAACTCTAATATTAAAACTTTAATTACCATATATTAACTTAAATTAATTTGAAACCACACCACTGAAATGGATGAATAATGGCCACGGGTTTATTCATTTTTTTTGCAATTTACAAAAAAACATAAGCAATAACTACTTTTAATAATCTCCTATTAAAGTACCAAATATTTCAACACGACCCAGCCACTATGGCCCAGGCCTAATAATTCATTACTTTTAACAAGCGTTATTCCTTTCCCCCATAAGGCAGGCAGAATGATTAACATAACGTCTGGCACCTAGCCCCCAGCCGTGGCCTGTTCAATGCAATACTGAAAATTAGTAATAAGGATATCTAATCCTATGTTGGATAAGTCTACCCCGTCATCTCGATAGAGACCGGGCAGACTTCCTTCCAGCTCCATATGTCTAAAAGAAAACCCTACCGGTGGGACTAAAAATTTATGAACATTCCGATTATCTTTCGAATTTCAAAAGGTCTCAAATGGAATGAATCTAGCCAACGAAGTCTTTGTATAATCTCCGAGAACACAATCACTGTGTTAGGAGACAATAAATGTATCTGTTGAATCGAATGTTGGATACTAAATATCAGATCCAATGTCTTAACTTGACCAATATTATTACCACCTAGATGAATAATGATAACATCAGGCTGAGGCAAACAATTAAAAAATCTTCCTAATTCAAAATTCAGGTCACCCCAACTCATTCCTCTCCGGCCACTCCAAAAACTTGAAACAAAGCAGGATCCAGACTCAAGTTTGATGTATAAACTCTTGCAGTCGCTATCTTTTTAGCCCAAAATACGTAAGAGTGGCCGAGAATCCATGCTATAAACAGATTACCTGCAAATATTAAACAAACTTGGCTAGAACGAATATGTAACTTAACCAAGTAGATTTAGCTATAGATTGTTGTATATTAGCCAACACTAAATCAGCTCCCACAAATGTTGAGGGCAAGGCACTCAACATAAATCTGCCTCTGGCATCAGAGAAAAGAATCGATCTATCTGGAAGCGAGAAAGTGAATCTGTCAACAAATTCTCTTTTCCTGGAACATAACGAGCTTTTAACCAAATGTTTAATGGTAAACATTTAAAAAACAAGGTATCTCAAAAACGTAATAACTGAGTTGGACTTTGACGAAAGGCAATTAATTGAGAAAAGCACTCCTTTGTTATCTGTACTTACCAGTAATTGCCTATTCTTGAAAAAATTGCCCCGAATTTCAACAGCTACTATAATTGGAAAAAGCTCCAACAATACTATATTCTTACAAAGTCCCCTAAAGTACCACTTTTTTGGCCAATGATCTGCACACTAATGTTTCTTCCATATTGCTGCAAAGCCTATAGACCCAGCTGCATCAATGAACAAACAAAACTCCTCTGTTGTTATGAATTCTGTTTGCCATATGGTGCAGCCATTATAGTGCTCAAGGAAATCCAGCCATACTAATAAGTCTTCCTTTATGTCACTCAATCGAACATGAGAGGAAGGATTTTTTAAACCTGAAATGAGGGAGTACAAATGTCTAGAAAAAACCCTTCCTATTGGCAACACCCTAGTGGCAAAAGCCAATAGACCCAATAATGACTGAATTTCTTTAAGTGTCACTTTTTTTTCCTAATAAAAGCTGGTCAATAACTTCATAATTTTATTAATTTTTTTCCAGAGGCAACCTAAATTCCATGCACATTGTGTCTATAGTTATACCCAAAAATTCAAGGCAAGTTTAGGGGCCTATAGTTTTTTCCCTTGCTAATGGTATTCCAAAATAAGAGCAAATATTAAAATTATGTAGCATATTAATGCAATCATCTGAATTCATAGGGCCCAAAAATAAAAAGTCGTCCAAGTAATGTAAAATAAAATTAGAACCTGTTTCTTTAGAAATTACCCGTTCTATGAATGTTGAAAATTGTTCAAAGTAATAGCATGCTAAAGAACAACCCATTGGTAAGCATTTATCCTAGGGTTGTCCCGATACCACTTTTTTAGGACCGAGTACAAGTACCGATACTTTTTTTCAAGTACTCGCCGATACCGATTACCGATACTTTTTTTTTATGTCACGTGACAGTTTTTTTTTTTTTTTTTAACAATGCTTTCTTTTTTTTCGGGGGGGGGGGGGGGTGTACGGTGTCTGTGTGTTTTTTTTTTATTAACAATTTTTATTTTTTACAATAATAATTTTTTTATTCATTTTTGCAATATGTTTTTTTTTTTTTTTTTTTTTTAAATCAGCCCTGTTGGGGGGCTTTGGTGAGATATCAGGGGTCAGGGACATACCCCTGATATCTCCCCCTTGAGACAGATAAATAGACTGAGGATAGAGATTCCCCAGTCCCTTTCTCTGCAGCCTCAGCTGCACTGAGAATGAATGGAGAGAAGTCAGCGGCTCCTCTCCATTCATAAACTGACACATTGTAATCACAGGAGATTACAATGTTTCAGTTATGTGAATGGACAGAGTCAGCTGACTCTGTCCATTCACAAAGGAAGGAGGAGGGGGACGGCGGACCGGAGGGGACAGCGGAGAGGCAGAGGAACGGAGGAACGGAACGGAGGGGGACAGAGAAGGAGAGGGGGACGGAGGAACGGAACGGAGGGGACAGCGGAGAGGCAGAGGAACGGAGGAACGGAACGGAGGGGACAGAGAAGGAGAGGGGAACGGAGGAACGGAACGGAGGGAGACAGAGGAGAGGAGGACAGAGGAACAGAGGGGGCATGGAGAAGGATGCAGTGACAGTCAGCGGTGATCGCGTGGGGAAGTTACAAGCACCGATCACCGCTGTATGTCACTGAAAGCCGCGGGGGGAATCTTGTAACTCCCCCACACGCCGATCACCGCTGACTGTCATAGTATCGGCGGAAGCATCGGGAGCATTTGCCCGAGTACAAGTACTTGGGCAAATGCTCGGTATTGGTGCCGATACCGATACTAGTATCGGTATCGGGACAACCCTAATTTATCCACATAATATTTATTATTAAAATAAATGCCTAATTAATTGAAACAATCAGGGTGAATGGGGAGAAGCCGGAAAGCTGACCGTATGTCAGCTTTTGCCAACAAAGCTCCCCTACCCAATATTCTATGTTTTGAAATCGCAGTCTCAAAGGAGGCATAAGACACTGACGTTGATGAAGGATCAATTTGGTCATTAAGTGAGGTGCCATAAGGATAAGACAGGTGTTGAATGAATCTATATTCATTAGGGTCTTTCTTTGATATTATACCAATCGGGGAAATGCGTAAATTATCAAGTGGAGGGCTTGAGAATGGGCCTGCTATTCTACCCAAAGATATTTCTTTATTTAATTTTTCTTCAACTATTAATGGCAAATTCTTAACCGAAGGGAGATTGTCTATAGGAACGCAGCCACTACCGTCAAATTGTGGCAGCATGAAACCGTTGGAAAAACCATTAATTAGTAATGTTGCTGTCTGTCTGTCTGGGTAATCCTTGAGCCATGTGAGCATGTTTTCCAAAGCCACTGGAGTTGTGGCTTTGTAAGATCTCTGGTCTGTGGTACGGATGTCGTCAATAGCTTACGAAAACATTTTACCACAGGATGGGATCCTGCACAAAAAGCGCATTCATGTTTGTATTTACATGATTGCATCAATTTGCATTGGTTGTCATTGTACACGAAGCATACACCCTTCCTGTAACCAGCATTTGTTGAAGTACTAGCAGAAGAGCTAGGTTGTATAATTGGAATCTGTCTGGGGGGCAAAAACATATTAAGCCAAAACCCAACATCTTTATCCCCCATTTAAGTGAAGGATGAACGCTCAGTTTTTGTCTGAAGGACTTGTCATATGAAAACCTTGCGAATCCTTCAAAACCGTGGTAAGCCTCAAAGATGATATCTATATGTTGGAAAAGTCCCATGCTTTTTTCACATAATATACTAGAGTAAATAAAAAATGCTTGAAGCCAATTGTTAAATGACTGTTATAGGTCTACCCCACTCTTCCGTTTTATAGTCTTTCCCCCCTTTTTTCCTTACATTCATGCTGTGTGTCTAAAATTTGCAATTTTAACAGGTACAATTATTCATTAATTTTTTTTCATCATTTTGTTCTTTATTGTTGCAGACGGTGCCAGGTGCCAGCCTAAGCATTTAGTCATGGTTATGGGATACAGGTGTCCACCTATAAAGCAACTTCTGGAAGTCCTTCAAATGCTGAATTACTTTTTTCTGCTAACATTATCGTATGACATTTCAGATTGGTAGGTTGGAAAGTTAAGGCATAAAGTAGCTAGTTCTTCCATTTAGGTGTTCCAGCTCTACGTCTTGCCATGGAAGTAATGACTTTACATGGTTTAGTACAAGCAAGAGAATCATTCTGTGTTGTAAAGTGTGTTTATGTTACTCTGAAGCTAAACTAACATTTCATGACTGTAGCAAGGGCAGGCCTGGGAACTGCCCAATAGATGTAAGAAATGTTTCATGGGAGTATGACTGTTGCCATACAGTCATCATAAATAGTGTTTTTTGTCAGAAAAGTGTTTTTGTAACTTCTCTGGGGTTATGTTCTCACTTAGGATGCAAATAGTGCAAAGCTGAATAATTATTATGTCAGCATTATCTCAACCCTACCATTAGCACCTATCACAGCAATTATGTTATTCCTTTTTACTTTGTTAGTCAACTTAGTGGCTTTGTAGGGCAATTCCACCTTGATGTTTTTAAAGCTGAACTCCAGGCAATCATTTAAATACACTAAATAAATACATTTCAGGGAGCGGTTTTACCTACCAAAGGATTTGTATACATGTCCACCTGATGCCTAGATTACAGAGATAGAGAGATCATCCTGCGCCTGGCCCAGGAGAGGCAAAATATAAGGTTCAATGGGGCATGTATCTCCTTTTACCTTGACTTTTCCTCTGATGTTTGGAAACGCCGGGCCTGCTTCACTGAGGTGAAAAAAAAAGGCTGCAGAAATTGCAGGCACCTTATGAGATGCTATACCCTGCAAGGCTTCAGATCACTGCAAGAGGTCAGGCCCATTTCTTTGAAAGTGCTACAGATGCCTCTGGCTGGCTGGATGCCAATGAAAATGCCTTTCGTCAGGCCAGAAGACAGGCGGCTGAAGACAACTGACATAATCCAGGTTCCAGGAACTACCTACCTCTATGTGCCTTGGAAATACCCTGATGGCCCCTTACGTTTTCCTTTTTTTTATTTTATCTACACCACTGCTCAAAGCCGAGTTGGGAACAAAAGTTTATTTCATGTGCTATTTCTCCCTACGGAGAGCATGTGCGAAGAGACTTTCTACACAGTGCTAAATGTACCATGTTCTGATGGACGTGATTCTTCTGCTGGTAGTTGTGTGGCCAGTGGATGGGGGGACCTGTTGTCCTATTTACAATCCTAATGTTCGATGCTTATTAGCAAGTTACATCCGGAATGACATATGGGTCTCTGCAGAGACTGGGGCCTTGCAAAATATGCCTTGGGTCCTGACTAATGCAACATACCAACGGATTACACACACTGAGTTTAGAGTGCCGTTGTACTCAATGGTTCAACTTGTTTGGAACTATCTTTCTGGAACAGTAGAGAGAATTCAACCCTGCAGTATTGAGTCACTTTGGGCTTTTCACTGCATACTCAGAATCTTGCTGGTACTAGGCTGGTGGGACAGGGGAGGGAATGGCATTTGGTACTGTGCAATGTGATGCCTAATATATATCCTGATGTACATATCTTTCATGTGGGATAATGACTACAGTACCTGTGGTATCTTGCAATGTTAGAGGGTTGGGTGACCCCCTCAAGCGGTCTATGATATTTACGTCTCTAAGCAAATATCTCCCTGCTATCTGTGCTTTGCAGTAGACTCACCCCACACTCGATCAGTGGCGATGCGTCCATAAGGGCGCATGGGCGCCGCCCCCTCTCTCCAGCCACCCCCTCTATCAGCAATAGATAGATTCATGCATTGCATGAATCTATCCATGGCCGCCGCTGCCACCCCCTATTCAGGCGCTTGGCCCCTTTTAGGTCATCGGGCACCTGAATTACAGCAGTGGGGGGTGTATTTGAAACACCAGATTTGAGCCATAGGCTCCAATAGGCATCAAAAAAGGTAAACAGTGAGCGCCATGCTTGGCGCTCGCAGTTCACTCAGCTGTGTTAGAAAAGCGAATGAACATTCGCTTTCCTAACACTGAACCGCCTCTCCGCCAACCAGGTGCTTGGGTCTGTTACCCGTCACCTGATTGGCTGAAATGACAGGCGCTGTGATTGGACGCCTATGAGGTGTCCAATCATAGGAGAGGATGGAGGAGAGGACGGGAGAAGAAATCAAGGACATGGAGGACACCGCTCGCCACCATCACCAGCTGCTCCACAGAGACAGGGTAAGTGGCGGGCAGACTGCAGGGGGGGGGCACAGTGGCAGCATTCGATGGGCACAGTGGCAGCATTCGATGGGCACAGTGGGAGCATTCGATGGGCACAGTGGCAGCATTCGATGGGCACAGTGGCAGCATTCGATGGGCACAGTGGCAGCGTTTGATGGGCACAGTGGCAGCATTTGATGGGCACACTGGCTACGTTTGATGGGCACACTGGCTGCGTTTGATGGGCACACTAGCTGCTTTTGATGCGCACAGCGAGGCTGCAATTGATGGGGTTTTTTCGGAATTTTTCAGTTTGTTTGCGCCCCCCAAAAATTTTGAGCACCAGCCGCCACTGCACCCGATTCCCTGTCTTGCCTGAATTATAGGTGGGTGGCTAAGATCCATCACTCCTCCCACACCTCCTTTTCTTGAGGGGTGAGTGTTTTGATATGGGGGGTCACTTGACTACCAGGAGCTTGACTGTGTGGTGGACGAAGAGGGGAGATATGTCATCTTGTACTGCCGTTTATTTTCCTTGAAATGTGTACTTGCATTTGTTTATATTCAACCTCCATATAACCATCAGGTGTTGAGGGTGGTATTAGAGTACCAACTGGGTTATCCAGATGTGCCAATGTATATCCTGGGTGAATTCAATTGCTACCTAGACCCCTTATTAGACAAGCACCCCACGGTGGTGCAGGGAAGAGGAGTGTGCCGCACAGCCTTGAAAAAATTGGTTGAGGAAGTTGGTTGGTGTGATCCATGGAGGAGTAAAAACCCTGGGGAAAGACAATTTTCATGCTTTTCGAAGTCCCACTTATCATTATCACGCATAGATCTGTGCCTTTGCTCGGACACTACTGTCCGATATGTGTCAGAGATTAAATATGCACTTAGGGGGATTTCAGACCACTCCCCACTGGTTCTCACTATTGCACTATTGAGGTGTGCCCAACCTTGACACTGTCTGTCTAGGGTCTCATGGAAATTGAATGCCTTTTGGCTTAATTTCTTTCCGGCCGAAGCCCAGGTAGTGAAGAAAATTGCAGATTTTTGGCAGGATCAGGTGGGGCACCCAGACGCAGGGGTGGTGTGGGAAAATTTCAAGGCCTTTCTTAAGGGCTTGTTTATTAGGGAAATTAAAGCTCTTAAGAGGACATCTAATGCACAAAGGGAGGGGGTAGAACGTTTATCGAAGGTAGGCATGGCTGTCAGCTCAGGATACTCTCTGTCGTCTCACTTCCTCTACAGCGGAACGGAAACGTTTTTTTTAGTAAACTTGCATTCTTAGAGGAGGCAGAGCATACCGGTCGCCTTTTAGCAAAAATCGCCCACTCACAGCAGACATCCCCATCCATTGGAGCTCCACGGACTTTCACTGGTGTAGCCACAAACTCACGCGATGAAATTATGTCGGTGCTTGTGTCCTATTACTCTGATTTATACCTATCTCGGCAAACTTACATAGAAGATTCCTTACACACATCTTGGAAAAGTGGTGCTACCGACTTTGTCGGAAAGTGCTAGGCAACAACTAGATGCCCCTCTGACATTGAAGTGGCGACCGGAATGTTCCCTAACTCCAAAGCACGGGGGGAGGATGGTATTCCTGCAGAGGTGTATAAGCAACATGATGAGACCCAATTGCCTAAATTTTTAGAGGTGTTCTAAATTTTTAGAGGTGCCTCCCACCCTCTATGACTAAAGTCATTATAGTCTTACTCCTAAAGCCCGTAAAGGACTCCTTGGACCCCGGCTCCTATAGGCCGATATCCCTTCTTCAAACAGATGTGAAAATATTGGCGAAGGTGTTGGCCATAAGACTGAACAAGGTAATATCCTCCATAATTCATTCCAATCAAGCAGGGTTTATGCCTCAGAAATCTATGGCTATAAATCTACGCAGGCTATTTATCAATATACAGTCCAGGCCTGATAACATGGGGGATAGAGCCTTGCTCTCTCTTGACGCTCACAAGGTCTTTGATAGTATTTAATGGTCATATCTCTGAGCAATCCTTCACAAATTTGGACTAGGGAAGGAATATATCGCAGGGCAGCAATCAGAGAGTCAGGGAGAGTATCTCCATACTTTAGCCTAGTCAGAGGCACAAGACAGGGATGCCCTCTATCGCCTCTTTTGTTTGATCTCGCTATTGAACCATTAGCAGCCTGTATTCACTCTAATTCAGGAATCCAGGGGTTTCAGTTTAGAGAGCTGCATGAAAAGCTGGTGCTGCATGAAAAGCTCTTTTGGGAGACACGTCATCCTCCCCTCAGGGAGGCCATGGGGGTCATTCAAAGGTTTGGCCACTACTCTGGTTTAGTGATCAACTGGACCAAGTCGTCCCTCATGATGTTATATAAGAAACCAGACCCACAATCAGTATCCCTAATGGATATCCCTGTATCTTCTGAGCTCAGATATTTAGGTGTACAGGTCACACCCCACCCTCTGGAACATACAGTGGCTTGCGAAAGTATTCGGCCCCCTAGAACTTTTCAACCTTTTGCTACATTTCAGGCTTCAAACATAAAGATATAAAATTTTAATTTTTTGTGAAGAATCACCAACAAGTGGGACACAATTGTGAAGTGGAACGAAATCTATTGGATATTTTAAACTTTTTTAGCAATTAAAAAACTGAAAAGTGGTGCGTGCAAAATTATTCGGACCCTTTACTTTCAGTGCAGAAAACTCACTCCAGAAGTTCAGCGAGGATCTCTGAATGATCCAATGTTGTCCTAAATGACTGATGGTGATAAATAGAATCCACCTGTGTGTAATCAAGTCTCTGTATAAATGCACCTGCTCTGTGATAGTCTCGGGGTTCTGTTGAAAGCGCAGAGAGCATCATGAAGACCAAGGAACACACCAGGCAGGTCCGTAATACTGTTGTGGAGAAGTTTAAATCCGGATTTGGATACAAAAAAGATTTCCCAAGCTTTAAACATCCCAAGGAGCACTGTGCAAGCGATCATTCTGAAATGGAAGGAGTATCAGACCACTACAAATCTACCAAGACCTGGCTGTCCCTCTAAACTTTCAGCTCAGACAAGGAGAAGACTGATCAGAGATGCAGCCAAGAGGCCCATGATCACTCTGAATGAACTGCAGAGAACTACAGCTGAGGTGGGAGAGTCTGTCCATAGGACAACAATCAGTCGTACACTGCACAAATCTGGCCTTTATGGAAGAGTGGCAAGAAGAAAGCCATTTCTCAAAGATATCCATAAAAAGTCTCGTCTAAAGTTTGCCACAAGCCACCTGGGAGACACACCAAACATGTGGAAGAAGGTGCTCTGGTCCGATGAAACCAAAATCAAACTTTTTGGCCACAATGCAAAACGATATGTTTGGCGTAAAAGCAACACAGCTCATCACACTCAACACACCATCCCCACTGTCAAACATGGTGGTGGCAGCATCATGGTTTGGGCCTGCTTTTCTTCAGCAGGGACAGGGAAGATGGTTAAAATTGAGGGGAAGATGGATGCAGCCAAATACAGGACCATTCTGGATGAAAACCTGTTGGAGTCTGCAAAAGACCTGAAACTGGGACGGAGATTTATCTTCCAACAAGACAATGATCCCAAACATACAGCAAAATCTACAAAGGAATGGTTCACAAATAAACGTATCCAGGTGTTAGAATGGCCAAGTCAAAGTCCAGACCTGAATCCAATCGAGAATCTGTGGAAAGAGCTGAAAACTGCTGTTCACAAACGCTCTCCATCCAACCTCACTGAGCTCGAGCTGTTTTGCAAGGAAGAATGGGCAAGAATTTCAGTCTCTCGATGTGCAAAACTGATAGAGACATACCCCAAGCGACTTGCAGCTGTAATCGTAGCAAAAGGTGGCTCTACAAAGTATTAACGCAAGGGGGCCGAATAATTTTGAACGCCCCGCTTTTCATTTTTTTATTAGTTAAAAAAGTTTCAAAAATCCAAAAGATTTCGTTCCACTTCACAATTGTGTCCCACTTGTTGGTAATTCTTCACAAAAAATAAAAATTTTATATCTTTATGTTTGAAGCCTGAAATGTGGCAAAAGGTTGAAAAGTTCAAGGGGGCCGAATACTTTCGCAAGCCACTGTATCACCTTAAACCTGTCCCCGTTACTAAACCGTTGCCGGGATCGGGTCAAGGTATGGTCCAGATTAAAAATTTCCCCAGCAGGTACGATAAACTTAATGAAAATCATCCTAATGCCACAGATCCTATACATACTCCACAATTCTCCGATGGTTGTTGCACTGACGCAGTTTTGCATCATTAATTCAATTTTCCTGTCTCTCTCTGGTACAATTTGACTGCCAGAGTGAAACTGGAACAGTTGCAGCAACCTAAGGAGGCAGGTGAGTTGGCTCTTCCAAACTCATGGCTTTATTATCTGGCCTCGCAATTACAACACATAGCCAGAGTTCTAGGCCCGGATAAAGATCCGGTATTGAACTTGGTAGACTCAACTGCGCAACTTCTCCGGATTGCCACCGGGGGGGAGGTTGCAGAGGGCCTGGAAGTTTTACCCCACTTACAATTTGATGCAGAAAGTATGGAATGAGGTCAGGGCTTTACAACAAGTTGAGGAATACACCAGGTTCAGCCCAATTTGGGGGAATAAGCGGTACGTGGAGTTGGAGAAACGTCAATATAGCACGAAATGGAAACAATATGGTATTGCTCATATGACCCACATATTTAGGGATGGCAAGCTATGCCCCTTCCATGCTCTACAGCTAGAATATGGACTCCCTTCATCCATGTTATTTTATTTTTTCCAGCTTCAGCGTTCCGTTAAGGCCCAACTGGTAATTGACTCTTGGACACAGAGTCCCACGCCAATTTTCAATTACATGCGGGAGGTGACCTCTTACAAGGGGTTTATCGCGTGCAGCTACGCTATGTTACTCAATAAGTCCCTCCCTGACAGCACCGCATCAGTGATATCCAGATGAGAAAGGGATGTCGGGGCATTTGAGATGGACCAATGGGAAGACGCTCTTGCGGCAGTTCCCCTGTGTTCTCTAAATGTAGCCCAAAGGTTATCCCAATTATATGTGCTTTTACATGCCCACTATACACCGGCTAGGCTGGTGAGAAAGGGGGTGCGTGATGATCCATCTTGTACTAGATGCATGAGGGATCATGGCGACCTGATCAGGACATAGATGAGTCGCAGGAAAGAAAAACGCTCGATTCCCCCATCAACAACAGTCAGTGTGATGGGTGAATCCCTCCAGCAGCATTATTGTGTTCTGCCAGCTTGGGGGGGGGGGGGGGTGGAATTTGCATGGGGCCTTCCTGGCTGGCAGAACACAATGATTACTGCTAGTGGCTAGTTGTACTGAAGTTTATGGCTGTCTGTAAAGTTTATTTAGCCTTTCAGTGTATTTGTTTAAATGTAGTCAGTGAAAGTACTTAAATTTGATATAGTATCAGCCTCTTGCAGTTCCATTACAGCAGAGCTTAGACTGATGGAGGAAGAATCGGCATAAGGCACCAATCAATTATGCTGCAATACAAGGGGCATGTTAGAGAACAAAACAAAGTGACAGAAAAATGAGCCCATCAGTCTGCTACTTCTCCATTCACCGTTCAGTCACAGACAGGGGGAGAGACCAGACCTGTAAGTGCTGCTGAACTGCAAAAGAGCAAAATCAGGTCTCCTTCTAGGCAGGGGTTAATTGTAATCCTAAAATAAGGTAGCTGGCAAGAAATCACAGCACTGACCATTATGAGAAAAGGATGCTAAATATCCTCCTTCGCCTGTTTGCACTCCCAGGGTCAGGGGTGCCCACCAATGCACGCTAACACGCGCTTTATGGACCATGGAAGACTAAGCTAATATTTTGCACGCAGAAGTTAGCATCAATAATCATATCCCTTACAATTTGATTGTGTGATTCCCGTTAGTATTGATAGATATAAGCCGGCAACTCATTGGACCCATTTCAGTCGCTGTGGCCCTTACACATTAACAAGCAATCAAGATCATTTTGTATTTGCACAAAGTAGGGCTTTAAGTTCAGATTCCTACGATGTATTTAGAGCACAGTGATGCAATACTTTTACCTTATTTAACAATGCTTGGCTTGAAGGCACTATTCAGATTGACTTAATTATAAGTTATTTGTGTGTTGATCGCAGAACCATCAGCATCATCTTAAATTCCTATCTAATTGCTCCCTTCCTGTGAGGCAGCAAGGAAAAATGATAATTAACTCAAAACATACCTCAATATTTGTTATTGGTCTATATAAGTAGCAAGCCAAGCTGTTTGACACGGTTAACACATCCCACATTCCTCTCTTGCAACGCGCCAGATTCTTTTATTAGACTCTCATATGTAAGGCTGGCCATACATGCAGGGAGCTGATCATTCAGAACTAATCCCTGTTTACCCAACTTGTAGATCCACTATTCTGTTTATGTCAAGTGATCTCCCCATGTTCTATCTATATATCTGTTTAGAGACACACATTGGATGGCATGCGCACAGGGTGTGCCAGGTGTGCCCTAATCACCCTGTGCAGCACAGATTCCCCCTACTGCCCCCCCCCCCTTTCCTCCCACAGCGCTTCAACTTCCCTCCTCTCCTTTCCCGACGGCTGTTACTGTGGAGATGTTTTAGGATGGGTGGGGGAAGAGGCCGGTAAATATGTAATTTAACGGCCTCTTCCCTATCTGAATGAACATTGTGAGTTATCAGTAATGTGTGTTTGAGCTTTGGGGTGCACACCCTAATGCAATAGGCTGTGCACACCTATGGATGTCATAAGTAATTGCAGACCATCTGAAAGCTATGTATGTCGACAATAGTATCCCCATACTATAATGCACCATAGAAATTTAGCTGTCGCAAAAATATCTTTCTGTGTATGGAGACTGTTTTATCCAAAAAGGCTAGAAAGAAACTCTACCCATAGATACATTAGGCTAGATTGGGTGACAGTTCCTCAAGCAATCCCTATCACACAAGAACAATAATTCTTTTCTGCATTCAACGTACAATCACATTATATTGTAAATTGTTGTCATGTCAAATGCAATAATTAAGCTTAATCATAGACATTATACAGCATTTGGATTGTACATACTGAACAGTTGGTCCCTCATCAGATTAATGCATAAAGATGTTCTTAGCACAAGTCTCTGGTGCCTCTGTTATGGGAGCTCAGCAGCTATCAGCTAATACTTCCAGTGTTTCAAAACACTTTTGGTGGAACATGGTGGGCATTGGACATCATTTAGAGGTCGGTTTATTGACAGAGGTTCAACTACTTTAAGCGGTACTAAACCACGGCCTTTCAACAAAAAAAAATGGCAAAATGTGCTAGCACATTATGAAATATGTACCTTAGAACAAAGCCTTCCAGTGGCGCTCTGTCACCACTAACAGGGCTTCCATCTTCCCCCGGTCTTCGTTTCCGGGTCCACTGGCTCCGGTCCTTTGAATGGCTGAGCCACGATGACATCACTCCTGCACATGTGCATGGGAGTCACTGTTTACAGCATAGAGCTCTGGAGGGACAGCACAAGCATGCTGTCCCTTTAGAGCGCATGCACCAGTGACATAACCGGCTGCATCTAGTGTGAATATCTCCTAAACACCGCAAGTTTAGGAGACATTCACTGTACGGTACCTACACATTAGCCTTATTATAGGCTTACCTGTAGGCACAAATTCAAATGAAGAGTTTACTACGACTTTAAAGCAGTATTAAACCCCAAAACAATGATGTAATATATTGCAGCTTACCAATCATTACATGTGGTGGCTGCATTAGTTTCTTTTTTTTTTTGCCTTTTTTCCCGTTTTCACCTGGTGATCTGGCCAGTAATACACTTCCTTCACAAAAGTGCCCCCATACTGGATGAGGCCGCACAGAGGGCACAGCAGACAGCAGAACTCTCAGTCTGGAGGGGTCGGTCGTCTTACATGTACTAGCAGATTTTAAAACACTAACAAATTGCTTTTGAGTTTAATACCGCTTTAACCGCTTCAGCCCCAGAAGATTTTACCCCCTTCCTGACCAGAGCATTTTTTGCAATTCGGCACTGCGCACTTTAACTGACAATTGCGCGGTCGTGCGACGTTGCATCCAAACAAAATTGACGTCCTTTTTTTCTCACAAATAGAGCTTTCTTTTTGGTGGTATTTGATCGCTTCTGATTTTTATTTTTTGCGCTATAAACAAAAAAAGAGTGACAATTTTGAAAAAAAACGCATTATTTTTTACTTTTTGCTATAATAAATATCCCCCAAAAATATATATATAAAAAAAAAAAATTTCCTCAGTTTAGGCTGATATGTATTCTTCTACATATTTTGGGGGGAAAAAAAATCACAATAAGCTTATATTGGTTTGCGCAAAAGTTATAGTCTACAAAATAGGGTATAGTTTTTTTTTTCACTTTATTTATTTTTAAACAAAGGACATGCTCGAGAACACAAAAAAAAACAATAGGAGAGTCTCAAACATTAACATTTTTAGACATACTTAAAACACAGTTTCATATCATCTAACAGAAATTAAGTCTATGTCAATAATAGCTCCTACTCAACTATTACCCTGCCTCCTTTATAGTCTCGAACCGGTCCCAGTCATTTTTATACCCCTATATAAAACAAAACAAACGCACCCCAAAAAAAAAAAAAAGGGGGAGAGCCAATCCATGGAAATATCTCTCAAGGGCCTTTGCATCCCACAAAAAGAGAACACAGGTAAATCAAGGTATCCCCCTTAAATAACTACTTTAACCATTTTAGTTACCCTCATAGAGGATCCTTCCCTCTTCCGAGGTCAGGAAAGAGTTCCAGGGAGACCAAGTCTCGGAATATCTTTCCTGTTGATTTCGCGCAGAGAGAACCAGCTCTTCCAATTTATTAATCTCTCTCACTTTACGCAGCCACATCTCTATTGTCGGTGGTGACGTTGATCTCCACGCCAGGGGAACACAAGCCTTAGCGGCATCTAATAGATGTCGTATCACAGATTCCTTATATACCTTTTCTGATATCTGAGACCCATGCAGAAGGAAAAAGACTGGGTCTTCCGGTATCCTATAGTTAGTGACAGTCTGGAGAATATGTCTGATTTCTGCCCAAAAATTCTTCAGTTTAGGACAATCCCAAAAAATATGCAACATTGTGCCTCTATCAACATGACATCTCCAGTAAAGGTCTGAAGAGTTGGGAAAAAACTTCTTCAATCTCTCTGGTGTCCTGTACCATCGAGTCAAGATTTTAAAATTGGTCTCCTGGGTTTTCACACAAATAGAAGATTCGTGTGTAAACCTAATAATTTGTCGCAACTCCTTTGTACTAAAGTTCCTTCCCAACTCTCGTTCCCAGTCCCGTACACATTTCAAGGAGTCGGTTTCTCTAGCTACATTTAATATTTCATAATTCGCTGATAGAGTATGCGATTTTGCTCCCCTCTCTGAACACATCTTCTCAAAACTACCAAGGGGCCTTTCAAACTTCCTTGGGTCTGAGAGGGAGCCAAGAAAGTGAGAAATCTGGAGAGCACTCCAGAATCTAAGTCTAAATAACTCCATCATCTCTGTAACTGTTAACCAAGTCCCTCCTTTTATATAAGTAGACACTTGTGTACCCCCCATATTTGTTAAATGTTTAAACGCTTTATCTTCGTTCCCAGGGGGAAACAGGGGGTTCCCAATTATTGGGTATAAGGGGGATGTCTCGGGTATTACGCCAATGGTAGGAAACGTAGTCGTACAGATTTTAAGAGTATTTCCTATCAGTGGATGTTTAATAAGCTCTTTGGGGGCATGTGCCAAACACCCGGGAACTCTTCCTAATAAGACAGGCGACTGGGCATATTCTATCTGTACCCAAAGTTTAGAATCTCTATGTCTGTTCCAGTCAACTACTCTGCTAAGGTGTATAGCCCGATGATATCTGCGTATGTCTGGCACCGCCAGTCCCCCCTGTTTCTTCGGGAGAGTTAATTGATTGCGACGTAGTCGTGGTTGCTTACCCGCCCATATGAAATCAAAAATCAGCTTTTGGCACTGTTTAAAATAAGTAGCTGGGATCTTTATTGGTAGTGCTTGTAAAAGATAAAGAAATTTGGGGAGAGCACTCATCTTAACAATATTACAGCGTCCTATCCATGAGTGTAAACCCAATTTCCATCTGTCTAGTAATATCTTTAGTCTTTGCAGCAATGGGGGGAAATTTAACCCGAAGATCTTATCAATATTGGGCACCAACAACGTGCCCAGGTATGTAAGTGCCTTATCCGTCCACTTGAATTTAAAATTTTTTTTTAATTGTTCAATTGACGTTTGAGGGAAATTAACCCCCATTGCCTCCGACTTAGTAAAATTAATACAAAGATTGGATAATTGGCTGTATTTCTCGAACTCCTTCATTAAGTTAGGGATCGTAACTAGGGGGTTCGTCAAAGAAAACATCATATCATCTGCGTAGGCCGAGATCTTGTATTGTGCTTCTCCTACCTTTACTCCTGTAATATCTTGATTTAAACGTATAGTGCAGAGAAATGGTTCCAACGACAGGGCAAAAAGGAGTGGTGAAAGGGGGCATCCCTGACGTGTCCCATTTGCGATCTGGAAGGTTTCTGATAGTACTCCATTTGCCCGGACACGAGCTGTCGGGCAAGAATAGATAGAGGCAATCCATTGCAGCATTTTATCCCCGAATCCTCCATATCGCAAAACTGATAACATAAAATTCCAATTTACCCTGTCGAAGACTTTCTCCGCATCTGTATTCAAAAACACACATTGGATCTGAGAATTTTTCACTACATGAAGAAGATTAAGAACTTTTGTTGTATTGTCTTTTGCTTCGCGTGTTGGAACGAATCCCACTTGGTCCAGATGTATCAAATTTGGAATGTATTGTTGGATTCTATTAGCCAAGATTTTTGTGAAAAGCTTAAAATCTACGTTAAGTAAAGAAATTGGGCGGTAGCTTAAACTGGAAGTCGGATCTTTTCCCTCTTTCGGTATTACCGAAATGTGTGCTAACATTGTATCCCTTATAAATGTTGCTGATGATCCAAGCGCGTTAAATAATTTGAGCATATATGAAGCTAGTGAGGGGAGCAAGGTTTTGTAATATTGGGCTGTCAGCCCATCAGGGCCCGGAGCCTTATTCAGTTTAGTTATCTTTACTGCTCTCTGAAGTTCTTCCATTGTAATAGGTTTTTCCATGTTATCCCTATCTGTCTCTGCTAGCCGAGGCATTAGTGACCGAGACAGATACATATCTATTTGGGCTTGGGAAGGTGACCTAGTCTGTAGGTTATATAATGACTTATAATATTCCTGGAATTCCCCCACTATGTCATATGGCTTTGTACTCCTGTCCTTATTAGCTGAAAGAAGATGAGGTATATAATTCATCCGTTTCTGTTCTCGTAGTGTTTTAGCTAGGAAACTTCCGCATTTGTCACCAGACTCATACGAGAATTTCCTGCAAACCTGTAATGCCGCTTTAGCCCTGTAATGCAGCAAGTCTGAAATTTGTGTTCTCCTGACATGAAGCTCCCTCCCCACCGACGGTGACAAAGTCCGTTTATGACAGGTTTCTAGCTTAGCTAATTCTTCTAGTAATATTTTTAATTGTTCCCCCCACTTTTGTTTAATCCTAGCCCCATGTTTGATTAATACTCCTCTAATGACTGCTTTATGTGCCTCCCATATAATTCCTGGATCGCAATCTGGGGTGTCGTTAGTAGAAAAATAGAAATCTAGTTCTTTGGTTACATCTTCTAAAACTTCTGGGTCCTGTAAGAGACTTTCATTCAGTCTCCACTGAGTTGATCTCCTATTCTGAATATCCTGTAAATCATATGTCATGAAAATAGGTGCGTGGTCTGACCAAGTAATCAAGCCAATATTGACCTCACGCACTGAGTGGAGTTGGGCATGTGGGACGAGAAAATAGTCTATGCGAGAATAAGATTTATGGGGCGGTGAAAAAAAGGTGTAATCTTTTTCTGTGGGGTGGAGTACACGCCATATATCAGTCAATTGACTTTTGTGAAGAATTTTAGCTATGCGATTACGAGCGTTATAAGGAAATGATGATACTCCAGAGGAGGTATCTTCGGCTGGATTCAATGAAACATTTAAGTCTCCACCAATGATCAGCTGACCCTCTGTAAATTTAGTCAGTTGCTTAAGCGCCTTACCCAAAAAAATCTCTTGATGTTCGTTGGGGGCATACAACGTTGCCAATGTGATACAAACATCACCTACCCTGCCCTTTACAAACAAGAAACGCCCCTCAGGGTCGTTAATCATATCCGCAAAGAACCAAGGTAGTCTATTTGAGAGGAGAATAGAGACTCCCTTCGATTTTGCATTTTGATTTGCGGCATGATAGACTGACGGAAATGCCCGACTTTTTAAAGTAGGTATTTTATCCTGTCTAAAGTGGGTCTCCTGTATAAATACTACGTCTGATCCATAACGCTGCAAGTCATGAAAAAGTATCCGCCTTTTTTCTGGGGTGTTCAGGCCCTTGGTATTCAGTGATATGATTTTTAAAGTCTCCATGGAGTGGCTCTAAAAAAAAAAAAAAAAAAAAAAATCGACGAAAAATAAATAGCAATATATTGCTAAATAAACGCTCACCGCTTAAATTCGGTATCTGAGCGTCAGCTTATCCGGGGTTGTGGCCAGAGATGGTCGGATGAAGAGCTCCAGGGCCATCTCTCCTTTTAGTAGTCGGGCGTTTTTAAGACCAGGGCTAACCAGCAATGGGGGGGAAAGGAAAAAACACCAAAAAAAGAAAAAAGAAAAAAAAAAGGAAAAAAAAAGGGGGGGGGGAGGGGGGGGAAAAGGGAGCTTTCTAAATTCCCTAATTGAGACCTAGCAGCTAACTTTGCTGCCTATTCTGATTCAGCCTATCCTAGAGGTATAGCTCTAGATATACCAAACAAAAAAAAAAAAAAAAAGGGGGAGGGGGGGTGAGAGCGGGGGCTAATATTTCCTACACTTCACTTCATACCATATTTTAACTATCCCTACTTATAAGGCTCTTAGAGGGGAGGGAAAGAAAATGTATAATATATATCTATTACGGCACCCACAAATAAAGAATAAGTAAATCAATAATTAAATAAATAAAGAGTGAAAATTAAGTGACCAAAAAAAAAAAAAATATTATAACATTTGTGAACATAGTCATTGTCAGAGGGCGGGAGGGGGGGTTAAGAGGAGGAGAAGAGAGAGGGAACTCCGTCTTCTCTCCCCCCCCCCCTACCCATATGGGCTGCCAAAACTACAACCACCTCTCAACAAAAACGTGTGGCAATCAACGTGCTTGTGCTAATACATTGTCAATCAAGTGTCACGTGCTATATCTCTATACAATCTCAACCAAATCTCAGTGAGGAAAAAATAATCAAAAAGAGAAAGGAAAAAAAAAAAAAATACAGCACACAATCCAAAATGCCAACCCTCAAAGAGTCATTTTCCTTCCCTCCCCACACCCTTCTGTTCCCTTCCTTTCCCCCTTCCCTCCCCCCAAAACCATCCACCTAAGGATATAGCCCAAACCAAAAAGATCTATATTCTATAATACGTAAATACTCTTATATTAAAAAAAAAAAAAGGAGAAAAGGGAGAGAGAGGGGAAAGAGAAAAAATAAAATAAATAGGAATGGAAAATTCAAGAACACAAATCTAATCTCCTATCTCTCTAAATAAATGTGGCTGTTATTATATTCGATCATACACTTAAGTTCAATTAGGATCCATTGATTCCCTTTACCTTTTACCTCTTGATCTACTTCATCTCAGATCTATCCCATCCACCCCCCTCTCCCCTTCAACTCAGTTTATGCAATATTTGTCGATAGTCCCCCTCATCCTTTTAAAGTCCCCCTTGAGGCAGCCGTTGGTTTCTTTGGGAGTCTATCCGCCGTCTTTGTCTGTTCAAGGGATCTAACCGCCCCCCCATATGAGGAATATATGAAAGCCAATTGGGAATCTGAATAGGGGCGACATCTAAGAAAGTAAATAGTCCCGGGAGGTCTTCAGGTGTATAGACAGAAAATGAGGCCGCTTCTCTACGGAATCTCACCGACAACGGGTAACCCCATCTATAGGTGCACCCCTGTTTTTTAGCTAAGTCCAGGATAGGGCGTAAACAGGCTCTGCGCTGAAGGGTTGCTCGGCATACATCTGGTAAGATCTTAATAGGGGTCCCATTGAAATCAATGTCTCCTGCCCCCCACGCTGCTCTAAGTATTCTCTCCTTCTCTTGGTAGCTGTGGATCCGACAAACAATGTCTCTCGGTTTCTCTGAGTCTTTTGGTTTAGGGCCCGCAGCTCTATGTACTCTGTCTATATCTACCACCTTTTCAGGAGATTTCAATATTATCTGAAAGACCGCAATGGCTGTTGCCTGGAGATCCTCCGTTCCCTGTATCTCTGGAAGACCCCGAAGCCGCAGATTGTTCCTGCGGCTTCTGTCTTCAAGTTCCTCAGTGTGAAGCTGCAGGTCCACCATCATAGATGTCTGGGTGGTCAATGCTTTTTCTAATGTCTCAACTCTTTGTTCCACTAGGGATACCGTTTCCTCTCCCACTTTAGTTCTCTCTGTCAAAGTGGTTAATTCAGATCTTACCGCTTGGATGTCTTGACAGTGTGTCTCCTCTACCCTGATTATCAGAGCTTCAATATCTCGGCAGGTAGGTAGAGTACTTAGCAATGCTCGGATGCCGCGGATGTCTCCCTCTAAACCTCCTTCCTCTCTCGGCAATCCAGCAAAAGCCGTTTCACAGGCAGGCTCACGAGCGGGGTTCACCAGCAGAGACGCCGGGTTCTCCATCCCCGAGTCTATCTCCAAACCTGTTACACGAGGGGAGACCGCTGCCGGCGTCTTCAAACTGTCACGCTGATCTCGGTCCCGCAGTGCGTCCGATACAGCACCAGGGGGAGTACGTGGAGGTATAGTGAAATACTGTTGAATGTCCCCCTGGAGGACGCGGGGATGTACTCTCTCTTTTGCGGAGCGTGTCTGATACCTGTTGCCTGTATTCATCCCGCACTGTCAGCCTCTAGTCCATGGGTTTTATCTGAGCGGAGATACGAGCCCCGGAGCTCTATCCAAACGTGTCCTCACCCGTCCATGTCCGAGCCACGCCCCAATAGGGTATAGTTTTATGGCATTTTTATTATTAATTTTTTTTTTTATTAGTAATGGTGGCAATCTACGATTTTTATCGGGACTGCGACATTATGGCAGACACATCAGACAATTTTGACACATTTTTGGGACCATTGGCATTAATACAGCAATCAATGGTATAGAAAATGCATTGATTACTGTAATCTGTATGAACAGAACAGACGATCTGTCTGTTCTCCCCTCAGAGAACCGAAAACTGTGTGTTTACACACACAGATCCTGGTTCTCGTGTGTCAGCAGCGATCGTGGGAGCCCGGTGGTGATCGTGACCGCCGGGCACTCGCATTGGCTCGGGGGGCGAGCATGCGCACCCCCTAGTGGCCACAGGGCCAAGCGACATTACATAACCTTGTTTTGCCCAGCCATGCCATTCTGCCGCAGTACAACAAGTGGTTAAGTAACAGCCTGTAGTACCTCTTCATTACCAGGCCATTTTAACGTTTTCAGCACTGTGATAGTTTGACGGACAATTATTCTGTCATGCAACACTGTACCCAAATACGTTTTATATCATTTTTTGAGACAGATGTCACTTTCTTTTGGTGTTTTTTTTAAAAACCTCTGGGTTTTTAATTTTTTTCCTATAAAAAGTAAAAAAAAAGAACAAAAATTTTGAAAAAAAACAAAAAAACAGAATAGTAAAAAAAACCCAAAAAACTGAAATTATCCTTTTCTGGAAAGTAGACATCCCAAGGTGATCTCAATTTTTGCCACAGAAAATGAGGAAACATGCGAGTACTGATTGGTTTAAACATGGAGCTTGAGAGTGGTGCAAGTAATACATTAATGTATAGGTTATTGTACTGAAATCATACAGTGGCATTGCAGGATAGAGGTGAAGGAGTTAATGTTCAGATGGGCAGGATAAGGGAGGTAAGGAGTTAATTAACTGATCACTGGGGGGGCAGTATTATATATATAGTATGTGCATGAGAGGAAGGGGCAGGAAAGTGCTACAAAAAAAGAGCCTGTGTAACTGCAACAGAATAAATGGATCAGCAGCCGTAGCCAATGATTCATTGATTCTTTGCCCATAAACACAGAATCGCTCTCCTTTCCCTGTTATAATGCGAAGGGATCAGCACTGTAAATAGTACCATGTAATGACTGTGATGACCAATCACAGCCATCACATGGTATCTAGCCTGGGTATGGTGTCGCTCTGTACCCGGCTGTCTAATGACAAATCACTCGGCTGATCAGCCGCTTGATTGCTCTTTATTTAGCGATGTTTATAAGCGGCACTGGGTAAGTAAAGGGCCACTGATCCACCATTGAAAAATGTACTGTGGTATGTAAGTGGTTAGGGATTCTAGAGGGGATGATATCAGAGCCAAACATTTAGCCCAAGAAACGTATTTGATTTTTGCTTTGAAACAAAGTAACCAGAAAGCCTAAATTTCAAATAGGATGTTAATCTTTTTCCTGATTTTCACTAAGACTGTTTAGATATTTATTTGCATGCATTTTAAAGCGGGAGTCCGGCGACCAATCTTTTTTTTTTTTTTTTTAGGTCATTGAGACACTTTGCTAATCCCAAAATAATACTCACAGTTTGGGTGTAATATTTCCGCCTCTGTCTGTTTTCGTACCGAAGAATAACTTAAAAAATGTGATGCTGGCTGTTTCCATCTTGCTTGTGGGCATGTGAAGCCCACAAGCATTGATTTCCTGGACGCGGTGAATGCTGTTCATTCACAGCTTGTTCACACGCATGATCATTGTTTCCTCACTGAATCTTGGGAAGCCTGACACTAAGCTCCCAGGAGACAGTGCGGCGCTGGGGAAAGGCAAGAAACACGCCTACTCCCAAGGGAGGAGAGACAGGAAGTGCCACAATAAAGTACAATATAAAGGTAATTACAGCGATAAAAAAATTTTTCGTGCGGCATTTGAACATCTATGCAATTAACTGAAGGGGGTAAGATTAAGTTAAAAATTTCAGTGGAACCCCGCTTTAAGTAATTTCCTGCAAAGAGATTTGTTTCAATGGGCAAGTTACCCTGATGGTGTCAAATCTCATTTGATCTTGGTAGCAGGGATAAGCTAAGGCGTGTAGACCCCTGTGAGCTATCCCATCTGGAGGCTGTCAAAGCCAACAGCCAATCATAGGCAGCGGAGGCATTCCCCACCCCGCAGCCGCACATATGCAAGGAGAGTGTGTATATGTGGCTGCAGGTTGTGGCATGCCCCTGCTGCCTATAATTGGCTGTCGGCTTTGACAGCTTCCCAGTGAGATAGCTCAGGTGGGTTTGCACTCATGTCAGAACATGCCTAAGCTCATCACTGCTTGGAAGCAAAGCAAGGTTGGGCCTGGTTAGTGGATTGGAGATTGCCTGGGAATACCAGGTGTTGTCTCTTAGAGGGTGATACTATTATGTTTGATTTTGTTTGTACTTATTCCATTTAGTATCTTTGATATTATTTGTTTTGTAATTCTGTTGTGAGATAGATGTTTTTCAAATGTACTTTATTTGCTTTTGTAGCAATTTTTAAGGGGGTTAATTAGGGATACATTGGTTTCCCCTTCCTGGTCATCTGTTTGAACACTATTTACCAGGGCTTTTTTTCTCAAGGAATAGATGCAGGTACTCCCTCCTTCTGAGTCACCCCTTGTTCTCCACCCCCTACCCACCTCCGAGCACCGTTCCTTGGTCCACCTCCCAATATCGCCCCCTTTAGAGCAGTGGTCATCAACCCTGTCCTCAGGGCCCACTAACAGGCCAGGTTTTATGTATTACCTTGGGGAAATGTAGACTAGAATACTGCAATCACTGAGCAGCAAATGATATCACCTGTGATGTATTTCAGTTATCTTGCAAACCTAGCCTGTTAGTGGGCCCTGAGGACAGGGTTGATGACCACTGCTTTAGAGAATACAGAATCAAGGATAGTTTTGTGGTGCTTTGTATTGAATTTATTAATGATAACAAGAAAAGCAGTAAAATAGATTCTCTGTAGCCAACAACACCCCAACCCCCAGCAACAAAAACCTCACCCGCAACAAAATACTCCTCAGCAACAGATACAGTAGATCCCCCACCAACATTAGATCCCCCCAGCAACAATAGATATACCACAGCAAAAAATACACCCCCAAGAGGATTTGTCCACCTGCAGCAAAAGACCCCCGGCAACAAAACAATACAAAACAGATTACAGCGCACACATACAAAAATTACATTTATCCTGCAAGGCTAGTTAAAAACACCTGAACATATTCAAAAATACAGGGGTTTGATCACACTATATGGTCATATACTGCTAAGCCCACTTACTGCGACAAAGTACCCTGAATTAGTGGGTCCTACATTAGTAATAGAATGAAAGAACCTGCGTCTCAACCATGGGAGATAAACTCCTCTATGTGGGAGAACTGAAGGGATAACTCCTATGCACTGGTGGCCACTAATAAGAGGTAATGAAGAGGGGGAGGGGTGCTCCAGCCCAAGAGACCTGGTCAGGGTCCATACAATATACAAAAACATACTTGGGGGGGGGGGGGGGGGCACAGCCTAAAATGCTTTACATTCAAGATGGTACTGTTATAAGACCAAAAACAGTACAAAACAGATCATAGCGCAAACATACAAAAATGACATTTATCCTGCAAGGGTAGTTAAAAACACCTGAACATATTCAAAAATACGGGGTTTGGTCACACCATATGGTCATATAGTGCTAAGCCCACTTACTGCGACAAAGTACCCCAAATGAGTGGGTCCTACCCTAGTAATAGAATGAAAGAACCTGTGTCTCAACCATGGAAGATAAACTCCTTTATGTGGGAGAACTGAAGGGATTCCTCCTATGCACCGGTGGTGACGAATAAGAGGTAATGAAGAGGGGGAGGGGTGCTCCAGCCCAAGAGACCTGGTCAGGGTGTATTACAATATACAAAAACATAGTTGCAACAAAACACCCCCCAGCAAAAATACACCTCCCAAGAGGATTTGTCCACCAGCAACAATAGATCAGCGAACAGCCAGCAATAACAGGCCTCTACCTCAACAGTAGATCCCTCCTAGCAAAATGATCCCCCAATAACAATAGATCCCTCACCAGATTCCACCACCAGCAGCAAACATCAATAGACCATCTAGCACACTTCAGCACCTCTTGCCATTGCATACATTCAGTGCTGGAGGTGCCAGAACTGTGTTTACTATATTTTAGCATGTTTCATAGGCTGGTTCAAACAGCAGGACATGGTACCATACAGACGATGTGCCTCTCCTAATTTGTTTGCTGTTAACAATGGATTTTATAAAAACTTGGACGGTTGAAACACCTCATTCAGAGTATTTTCTTTTTACTTGCCTTGCATTACTTTTAAAAAGATTACAATGATGGATTATTTTTTCATAATCTAGCTGTCTTCATCAACTTGTGGTTTCAAATTTGACAACCAGAGTATCTTCAATGAGAAAATAAAAACATAGAAAAGTGACGGCAGAAAAAAGACAAAGTGGTCCATCAAGCCCTTCCCCATTTTTTTCAGTTATGTATGATTTTATTTATTTTTTAGCATAGATCTATGTTTTTCCCAAGCATGTTTGAAACCAATTACTTTTCACTGATTCACTATATCTGCTGGAATTGTATTCCAAGCATCAGCATATGGAGAGTAAGCAAGCAGGATCGTTAAAGAGGCTTTCTGTGTGTGTCTATAGAATCACTCCTTCTGTAGCAAGATGCTGCTCTGTTATTGGCCCAAACACTAAATCTTGATCTCAATAGAAGCAACATCTCGCTGCCTCAGCTACAGACGGAGTGATTCCATAGGGACAAACAAGCAACCTCTTAGCTATCATGCTGCTAGCGATTTCAACAAATTGCTAGCAGCTGGTTTGTTAACCTTGGTGGCTACTTCAATAAAAATTTTAAAGACTTATCATCTGCCTCCAGTGTCTGATTTCCAGGCACAGTTTGCTACCCTGAGTTGCTACAACTATGCCTTTTTCCAGGGTCACCATGGGGTACCTTTACTTGAACAGATGACTGAACTTTAGTTAACTCCCTTGATGTTAAGATACAGAAACACAGTCAGTGTTGCATTTAGGGGGGACACGCAGAGCTATAGCCCTCTCCACCTATCCAGTGTATCTCTGCTACCTCACTCCCAGTAATGGAATGGGGTCCCACTGTGCACCTAGCGTGGACTTCATGCATGCACTTCACTTAACACTTATTTTTCCATAGCTGTGCACAGGCTGAGGACCTCTGTGGTGCTGATCTGCTCTCGATGTTATGGGAATTTACGTAAAGAGTGCCAACAACAACCCCTTATGCAAGAGGCTATCCTACCTGGCACATGTACACGCTTACAACAGGCTGCTAGAGAAACTTTTGTTACTCTTGGTAACCACTTGTATCTTCATACTGTAATAACTCTTGTACTGCTGTCTTCATACCCAATGTGTTTAAAGTAGTTGTAAACGTTCGCTTTTTAACATTTTGTTTTTTAATAACAAACATGCCTATACTTGCTATGTGTAATGGTTTTGCACAGAGCAGCCCAGATTCTCATCTTCTGGGGTTCCTCTCTGGTGCTCCAGGCCCCTCCTCTTCATTGGGTGCCCCCATGGAAAGCCGCTTTCCATGGGGGCACCTATGCGGACTCGCTCCCGAATCCCGCAGCCACTTCCATTGACACAAACAGCGGGACTCCACGCTGCCCCCCGCTCCTGTGTCACAGTTTTTGATTGACAGCAGCAGGAGCCAATGGATCCTGTTGCTATCAATCTTTACATGAGGAGAGCAACAGCGGCTGGAGCCACTGCACTTGTGCACATCGCTGGATCAGATCAGGCACAGGTAAGAAAAAGGGGGGGTCTGGGGGGCAGCACAGAAGGCTTTTCACCTTAAGGCTTTACAACCACTCTAACTGACCCAAGCTGTAGACTAATGCCGTGTACACACGGTCGGACTTTTCAGCTACAAAAGTCAGACAGCCTATCCGACAGACTTTCGACAGACTTTCGACGGACTTTCAATGGACTTTCTAATGACCAGACTTGCCTACACACGATCACACCAAAGTCCGACGGATTTGTACGTGATGACGTACACCAGACTAAAATAAGGAAGTTGATAGCCAGTAGCCAATAGCTGCCCTAGCGTCGGTTTTTGTCCGTCGGACTAGCATACAGACGAGCGGATTTCTGGGTCCGGCGGAGTTACGACGTAAAGATTTGAAGCATGTTCCAAATCTAAAGTCCATCAGATTTGCGACTGGAAAAGTCCGCTGAAGGTCCGGTGAAGCCCACACGCGATCGGATTGTTCGCCGGATTTGATCCGTCGGCGTCCGTCAGACCAGTCCATTCGAAAAGTCCGACTGTGTATACGCCCCATAAGTGCCCCTTTCAGGCAGGCTGTATGGGGGGCCCTCTCAAGCATGCTGTTTGGGGCCCATAGCTTTCATCAGATTTTAACTACTTGCCATCCGCGCTATGGCCGAATGACGGCCACAGCGTGGACCTGAATTCCCGTGTACGCGCTAGGCACGCGCCCTGCAGGGTGTGTGCCGAGCGAGCTGTGATCACCGAGTCACTGAGACTCGGCTAATTACCGATCCGAGTAAGGGGCCGGTCCTGGCCCCTTACCATGTGATCAGCTGTCAGCCAATGAAGCTGATCACATGATGTAAACAAAAGATCGGTAATCATTTTTTTTTCTACTCACGCTGATAGCATCTGAGCCGATCACTGGCTCAGATGAGAGGGACAAAGGTCCCGAAGTGGAAGAGGCACATCTGCCTCATCTTTGCCAGCTAACAGTGCCACCTAACAGTGCCCAAAGTGCCACCGAACAGTGCCCACAAGTGCCACCTAACAGTGCCCACAAGTGCCAGCTATCAATGCCCACCAGTAGTGCCAATCAGTGCCACCTAGCAGTGCTGCCTATCAGTGTAACAGATCAGTGCCCATCACTGCCACCCATCAGTGCCCATCACTGACGCCTATCAGTGCCCATCAGTGCCGCCTCATCAGGGTACATCAAGGAGAAAAATTACCTGTTTTAATTTTTTTATAACAAAATATAAAAAAAATGTTTTTTATTTTTTTAAATTCAGTCTTTTTACATTTTTTTAACAAAAAATAAAAACCGCATATTTGATCAAATACCACCAAAAGAAAGCTCTATTTGTGGGGAAAAAATGATAAAAATTTCATTTGGGTACAGTGTTGTATGACCGCGCAATTGTCATTCAAAGTGCGTCAGCGCTGAAAGCTGAAAATTGGTCTGGATAGGAGGGGGGTTTAAGTGCCCAGTAAGCAAGTGGTTAAAAAGGGGTCCGTGACTCAAAAACAATTTGGAACCACTGCTCTGGAGGTTGTTAGGGGGTCCTTGAGCAATAAGCAATTTCTGCATCTTCAATAAGTAACCACTGAGAGCATTCTTTAGTTATCTGTATGGAAGAGATACTTATAAGAAAACAGGGAGGGCGCACCGACCTTGTGCATTACCAAAGATAATTTTATTTGACTAGTAAAAACAAAGGTCATACTCACAAACAATACTCCAAAGATTCGGAGCCGTGTCTTCCAGACACCTGCAACCTGGACCGGATATTACGAGGAACCAGATGGCATCGCAAAACGGCTTACACGTTACGAGGGAGTACCCTCTTCATCAGAGCCTCAGCGATAGCTATCAGCTATAAAAATAAATGTTATCTTTGGTAATGCACAAGGTTGGTGCGCCCTCCCTGTTTTCTTATATGTTTCAGCCTTAAGGACACCTATTGTTCTGAGGAGGGCAGCAAGACCTTTGACTTTCCACACTTTATCCAAAGGGTTGGCTACACCACCTACATATGGACTAAGGGCCTGAGCGCAGGAGTTTTGTGTTGTTTGGAAGTGATACTTCCCATTGACCAAAAATTTAAGAAGCAGTCTACCAGTAGCCATCACACTAATGTACAGCTGAAGATATTAATATAACCCCATGTTATTATGAGGGGTTCTCCAAGACTGGACATATATTTCAAGAGTTACTCTGTGTTAAAAAGCTATACTAAGACCCCTTTCACACTGGGGCGTTTTTCATGCGCTTTTAGGGCTAAAAATAGAGCCTCTAAAGAGCCTGAAAAATGCCTCCTCTGCAGCCCCAGTGTAAGAGCCAGAGTGCTTTCACACTGGGGTGGTGCGCTTGCAGAAAAAAGTCCTGCAAGCAGCATCTTTCGTGTATACACCGCTCCTCCACCACCCCTGCCATTGAAACCAATGGACACTGCTGTCGAAGCACCTGTAAAGCGCTGCGGCACTTTGCGGGTGCTTTTAACCCTTTATTTGGCCGCTAGCGGGGGTTAAAAGCGCCCCGCTAGCAATCGAAAAGCGCCGCCATAACAGCGGTAAAGCGCTAAAACTTGTGACGCTTTACCGCTAACGACTCCCCCCCGCCTCAGTGTTTACGTTGCCTACCATATTCAAAAGCATGCAAATGACAGTGCAGCCTGATTGTACATAATACATAAACAACCTTAGGGGCTTTTATTTACTGTATTTGGCAAAATGCTGTAGCATTTAGTGTCACAATACCCCTTTATAAAGCTAAATGGATTTGAGTTTGTATGTAACAAATCTTTTATTATTTTTATGTGTCAAAATTTGTTCCTTTTATTATTTTTTTGCCTACAGAGGTTGCAGAGCTTTCACCTGCATGTTCTGTGGGCCCATGAAAAGAGCTTTTAGATGCTACAAAGTGTCTGTATTGTAGCATGTAATTTATAGGAATCACTGGATTATCTGACAGAGTGCAGTTGCATTTATCTAGTTCAGAATCGGAGAGCATAGTATATTGACAACTCACCCATCTAATTGCTGACAAATTAAAATTATATAGTTAGTGTGGGTAATTCGATTCACTTTTTGGCATCCCTGGATTCATTTAGTCCTGTGTATATAGAGTGCGTCACTAATTAAAGGGTTGAGTTGGCAACTTTAGATATAGGTTTTGCTATTGTTGCTAGTGTTTTTTGTCACTTTGTTGAACAGTGGATATTCTGAAAATACGTCAAAGAGCGCCCATGGTTCATCCAATGGCATTAAGTATTATTTGCACTATCTGATCTCTTAGGCCTTGCGTACATAATTGGCAATAGGGTGTGTACAGTGTTTGATCCTGGAAAAACTGTACAAAAACCCATGCCTCAAATGTACATAGACAAAACTATGGCTTCTTACTGTACAACACAAACATGAAATACGATCATATTTTAAGGAAGCAACTTCAGTTTGTTTTTTGTTTGTTTTTTTTAAAATACTGCAGCTGCTAACTTAAAAATCAGGTATATTACTGGTTCCTGAAGTATTTCCACAGCTGGCACTTCTTACTCCTGCGGTTCCCTGGTGCTGCCATTTTGGATATGGAAGCTGGCTGTGGCTTCCTGAGGAACCACAGCCGCCTCCCCACTGCACATGCTTGCATGGCACTCTGTGAATGGTCCTTCAGCCTCTTGGGACATGTGACATATCCCAGGAGGCTGTGCAAGAGAAGGGGATGGGGCAAGGGATGTGATCCTTGGCTAGGTGTGGATTGAGAAAGTAGAAGCGGGTACTTGCTCTCCCCCAAAAAAATATAAAATTACTCAATTACAGGCTGGGAGGAGAGAGCGAACCAGTGAGACTTTACTTTTTTAGTGAAGTTTTGGTTTAAATTATGCTGCTGTTCCTCTTTGTTGCTCTCTCAAATTTTCCTTGTCAAAAGAAGTTTATTGAGTATACAATATTATAAAGATACATAAAGTAAGTTTACAAGGATCTATAAAGTAAGCTCATTGTTTTACAGTAGGGTTTATATAGGTAAATATCATGAAATTTCAAATATTAAACCTTGGGTTCACGTAAACCTAAATTAAAGATATATATCATTTCCTTAGTTACTTTTGTAGGTATTTAAATGATTTATACCTACTATACATATTGTTTACAGGTAGAGTGTATATAGGTCAAATAAATTCTGATAATGAGCTTTAATCGTAAGGTGGAGAAAAGGAAAGAGAAAGAAGAAAAAGGGTAGAAAGGCAGAGGTATGGTCCACAAGGTTGTCCCGCTCGTCAGTTTATTATTCTTTTTAGTTCTCTTTGAAGCCTTAGAATGGGTGTCTCTGTAAGTCATTTAATCTGTTACCATGGCAACAGGACAGAGTCATTGAAATTTGACAGGAACTATTGTTTTATCCAAGGATGCCAAAGTTTTTCAAATTTTGGAATTTGATTTTGATCGATGGCTACCATCTTAGCATGGGACATTGTATTATTCATTCTGTGAATTGTTTCTGCTAGTACCAATGTAGGAGATTTCCATGCCTTGGCCACTGTTTGTTTTGCAGCCGTTATTAGTTGGATCATAAGTTTGAATTGAGAGAGTGTTAACCATTCCGGTTTTAGATTAAGTAAAGTTATATATGGATCTGGTTGTATTATTTTTTTAAATATTTTAGATGCAATCACGAAGACTTCCTTCCAGAAGGTTTGGATTACTGGGCACGTCCACCATATGTGTAAATGTGTGCCTATTTCTGGGCATCCTCGAAAACAAAGAGCTGAGGTATTAGGTGAATATTTTGCCACTCTAGCAGGTACAAGGTACCAGCGAGTTAGGACTTTATAATTTGTCTCCAGTGCTAAGATGTTGGGTGAAGATGACTTAGATGTGAGCCATATGTTAGACCAGTCCGTGTCTTCTAAAGTTCGTCCCAGATCCTCCTCCCACCTCTGAACGTAAGAGGGTCTATTAAGATTTACTACTCCATATAATTGATTATAAAGTGATGAAATTGTACCTTTAGCAAATGGATCTTTTGTACAGATTGATTCAAAAATGGATAATTGGGATAATGGTGTATCCCCCCTTAGGAATGGTGTATAGAAATTTTTGATTTGGAGATATCTAAATATCTCAGAGTTTGGTAGATCATATTTTTCTCTAAGCAATGGGAATGAAAGGAATGATTTAGATGCTATGAAGTCATTTAGTGTCTGAATGCCTGATGTTGTCCAAGCTTTAAAAGAATTTGGGTAGATCCATGCCGGATAAAAGGCCGGATTTCTGATAAAAGAAAGGAGAGGATTGTGTGGAGATTGTAACTGATATTTGGTTTTTAGTTTATCCCAGAGAGATAAGAAGTGTTTAGTTATGGGATTATGAATTTTAAAGCGGTCTTTAGGATCAAGCCATAACAAGTTTGATATTAATAGAGGGTTATTTTCTGAAGCCTCTATAAATACCCATAATGGGATTTCCTGTTTTGCATGGTATTTGGACAGACTGGCCAAATGTGCTGCTCTGTAGTAGTTAGTAAAATTAGGGTATCCCAGGCCTCCTTTATTTTTGGGAAGATGTAGTGTGTGTATAGGTATACGTGGTTTAGAAGAGCCCCATATAAACTAAGTTGTTCTTTTTTGTACTATTCTCAAAAAATAGGAAGGAATTGGAATAGGGAGGACTCTGAATAGATAAAGCAATTTGGGTAGAATAGTCATTTTGATTGCATTAATCTTCCCTATCCAGGATAAAGGAAGGTGCGACCATTGTTTTATTAGATTTGTGATCTGTCTTAATACAGGAGGATAATTGGTTGAGAATAAGTCAGAATGAGATGCTGTTAAATGAATTCCAAGATATGGGATTAATTTTTCTGCCCATGTGAATGGGAGTGCAGCCCTAGCCGGGATCAATTCCATGTTTGTGAGCGAAATATTAAGCACTAGGCATTTCTTAGGATTAATCATAAGGCCAGATAGGGCTGCAAATCCATCAAGAGCTGGTATTAAGTTAGGACCAGAGACCTGTGGTGATGATAGAAAAAGTAATATATCGTCTGCAAATATACATAATTTGTGTGTAATACCTCCTACTTCAATGCCAGTTATAGTTTGGTTTGTTCTGATGTATTGGGCCATGGGTTCGAGTATAAGGGCAAATAATAAGGGAGATAATGGGCAACCCTGTCGGGTACCTCTTTCGATATTAAAGGCATCAGATTTGTATCCAGCATATTTTATATAGGCTTTGGGTTTATTATATAATGCTTTGATACATGTTAAAAAGTGGGGTCCAAAACCCCATTTTTGTAATGAATATTGCATATATTGCCAGGATACTGTGTCAAATGCCCTCTTAATATCGAGAGATAGAAAACATAAAGGGATTTTCCTTTTTTTAGCAATATGTGCCAATAACACTGCCCTGCGTATATTATCGCCTGCCTGTCTATTTGGCATGAAGCCTACTTGATCTCTATGTATTAATTTTCCTATAATGCTATTGAGGCGTTTTGCTATTATTTTTGCTAATAATTTAATATCAAGGTTTAACAGAGAGATAGGCCGATAATTCACACAGGAAGTATCATCAGAAAGGGGTTTTGGGATCATACAAACAATTGCCATTAGTGTTTCTTGCCGAAAAGAATGTAATTCTAGAAGTTTGTTAAAAGTTTCAGTGAGAATGGGAGAGAGTATTTCTGAGAATGTTTTATAGTATAAAGCCGAGTAGCCGTCTGGGCCTGGTCTTTTGTTAAGTTTTAGGTCTTTTATGGCGTTAGCAACTTCATCTATAGTTATAGGCTCATCCAAACTGCTTTTTTGATTCTGAGACAACTCAGGTAAGGTTATTTTTGAGAAGAAGGATTCAACCTCTGTAGGATTAAATTCATTGTTTGTCTTGTATAAAGTTGCGAGATGTGAGTGAAATTTATGGACTATTTTAACTGGATTACAAGTATAAACATTTTTTTATAATTTCAAACGTATTGGTTTGAAAGATTTGTTAGTTGAATTTAATGCCCGAGCCAAATATGTACCTGGTTTGTTTGTATTCATGTAGAAATTGTGTTTGGAGCGTTTGAGGGATTTATCAACTGACTCAGTGAGAAATAGATCGTATTCCAATCTAGATTTTTCCAGATGAGATTTTGTACTCTGAGATGGATTATCTTGGAATGATATGTAGGCTGCATTAAAATTGAGTTCTAGTTTTTTTGCTAGATTTTTGCGTTCCCGTTTAAATAGTGCCATTTGTCTTTGTATTGTACCACGCAAGACAGGCTTATGAGCTTCCCACAGTGTTATTGGGGAAATATCTGTTGTATTATTAATTGATATGTATTCCTTTAAAGCTTGTTCAATGGCCATCTGATGTAGTGGGTGTTTGAGCATTATGTCCGGTAAGTACCACGTTGGGTCATGCGCTTTTGGTATGGCTGAGGCTATAGTAGTGTATACTGCATTATGGTCAGACCACGGAATCGGAATTATATCTGATGCAATAATTTCTGGTATCATTCCTATTGTTAGAAAAATATGATCTATTCTGGTGAAGGTTTGATGAGGGTGCGAAAAATAAGTGAATTTCTTTTTCATTGGATTACTTTCTCTCCACGAATCTACCAGATTGTATTTGGAAAGAAGTTGAGAAAAAGGTAATCTAGAGGTTATTTTGGATTGTGTAAAAGGTGATTTATCTAGAAATGGGAGGAGGACCTGGTTCGAATCCCCGCACATTATCACTGTTCCTATTTTGTGTGTATTAATCACTTGTAATATATCTGAGAGGAATGGTGTAGGTTGTTTGTTAGGAGCGTAGTAGGAAATCACCGTGATTGCTGTATCCATTATATAACCCATGAGTATCAGGTATCTACCTTCTGGGTCTTTAATTTCTGATGATAAGGTGAATGGTGTGGATCGGTGAAATGCAATTAGAGTTCCCCTTTGTTTGGTACAGGCAGAAGCCGTGTAAATTTGTTGATAAAAAGGAGAAATATATTTTGGAGTAGAATCTTTGGTGAAGTGTGTTTCTTGGAGGCATACTATGTGAGCCTTCTTGTTATGGAAAGTACGGAAGGCTTTGGTCCTTTTTTGAGGGACATTTATTCCCTGAACATTCAGGGAAAGTATATTCAGTGGTGCCATGGCAACAGATCAAATAGTTTTGACTTACTTTTTGTTATGCAGAGCTGACTGCGCAGATCAACCTGTGTGGACTGAAGAGATGAAAAGATAGAAAAGAAACCAGTGAATTCTGGAGTAAAGAGTAAACAAAAAACATATGAGATTAGATGATACATTGTATAAATTATTTTTTGCAAGTAATCACAATTTACCCGTGAAAGAGAATAAATATCTCTCTCAGGGGAATAAGTGCCTTCGTCACACTCCCACATAATATGGTTGGGAGAATGAGGAGGGCTAATGGGGGTACACGGATCTTCCGCTTACAGGAGAGAAGTGCTATGTCAAAAGACATCAAAATGATGATTCATTAATTGGAGTGCAGAATATAGTTTTTGTTGAAATTATTTATTCCAGGGTGGTTGTATATGGTTAGTCTTGCCCTAGGCTAAATAATTCAGTTAGAAAGGTACTGTTAATAACTTTGGTATTGATGAAGATAGTTTGAATTATTTTGGGATTTTAACCCTTTTAGAGTAAACAATTACATATTTTATTCATATGTAACTGTTTAGATATGTTAACTCATAAAATTGAGGTTGTATTGCTTCAGATTAGAATAAACAAAAACATAGTTCTAGGAACTAGTTAGGTAATAATATATTTGTTTTAAGAAAAGAAAGAAAAAGCTTCCATTACTTCTGGATTATTGAACATATCTGTCCTAAAAAGTAATAAATCTATTGTTATTACCTGAAAATATATAACTGAACAAGAATTTCCTTATTTCACTTATATATTCTAAGGCTATATGAATCAGAAGTAATAAGAAATATAACTGGAATGTAACATGATCCCACACAGTGTGTGACTATCAGAATGCAGTTACATTCAGTTATAAATACAGGTTTTTTATAGAGAACCATCTCTTAGTATAATAAATGAAGAGATATCAGGAATTAGGATGTCAGTCCATTGAATCTTCTTGGTCCATGGATGATGTGGCATAACGGCCTCTTTTGTGAGAATGATGATTCCCATTTTGTTCTGAAATTTTCTGGGTGTTGCCTGAAGGTGAAGATGATGCCATTCTTCTGCGTGTGGGAGAGTTGCTGCTTGTGGGTTCTGTCAGATTTAATTTTAAAAGGGTTTGTTGTAGTTCATCTGCTGATCTGCTTCTGTAAATTGTACCTTGGTAGTTAAATCTGACTGAAAAGGGGAAGCCCCATTGATACATAATGTTGTGGCGTTGCAGTTCCATTAGTTGGGGTTTCATGGATCGTCTTTTAGTAATAGTAAGTTGGGATAGGTCAGCAAAAATTTGATAATTGTGTCCTTGAAAAATAAGTTCCTTTTTTTCTCTTGCAGCAATTAGTATTTGTTCTTTCGTTCTGTAATAATGAAATTTTGTGATTATATCACGTGGGGGTCCATCTTTCTTTTTGGCTGTGAGGGCTCTGTGTACTCTGTCCAGTTCTAAACGTTCAATAGGGATATCTGGCTTTAGTTCTTGTAATAGAGCAGTAATAGTAGATTGCAGGTCTGTCACAGTTTCAGGTATTCCCCTTATGCGCAAGTTTGAACGTCTGGCTCTATTTTCGTAATCTTCGAGCTTAGTTTGAAGTATTAAATTCTCTTCTTTTAATTGTTCCAATTCTGTTATATTTTCTTGGGTTGTAATTTCAATTTCATCCATTTTTATTTCTAAGGCTGCGGTGCGGTTTCCCAGCTCTCTTATTTCTTTGGTTAGGCTTTTTGTTATTTGGTCTGAGGTTTGTTTTAAAGCCTTATGAAGCATCTTTTCAAATTGTAATAATATTACTGGGGATGCTGAGGAGGCTTGTGGAGAAGTTTCTGAGAGGATTTGTTCTGTATCTGACTCAAATGGAGAGTCTTGCTGTGACATTTTCTGTCTGTGAGAGCGCCCTGATGCTGTATATTGTGAGGTGACTGGAGCTGCTTTAGTTGCAGTGAGTGCCTGTGAGCTCTTTGTGAGGTGATTTTTATTTCTGCCACGGCTTCCTCCCAGTACCATATTTCCTGCCCAAACTTTCACAGTTTGTTCCCTGGGGCAAAAAGGTTCAAATGGATACCTTTTGAGCCTGCAGGCTCCGCTTTGTCCTTCTCTTCTCTCCTCAGCGGTGCGGAGCTCTAACAATGCATGTCTGCTCCGCTAGGCTCCGCCCATGCACCATTGCTCTCTCAAATTTTAATGGTGGACAGAAAGCCACCCTTTTGGACAGTTAAAAAGATCATCGGTGTCATGCAATTGGCACTGCCAAGTAGCATTAACCTGGGAATGATGCTACTATCAAATGGGAGGTCAATCGACCACAGCTTAAGGAACCCCTAGCAACCTTTTGAGAAACCCTAGGACTCCAGAGAACCCTGGTTGAGAATGGCTGAAGTAGATCCTCTAAGTCAGTGGTTCTCAACTCCTGTCCTCAGGACCCACTAACAGGCCAGATTTTAAGTAGTACCTTGGGGAGATGCAGACTAGAATACTGCAATCACTAAACAGCAAATGATATCACCTGTGATGTATTTCAGTTATCCTGTAACCCTGGCCTGTTAGTGGGTCTGACTCCCGAGGACAGGAGTTGGGAACCACTGCTCTAAGTTCTTAAATACTATATGTGCTTTAGCACCTAGTGCTAGTGTGCACATTTCCTTTCGTAATGGGTGACCATTACAGACATCTGAATTGTTTTTTCCTACTTTAAGGCTCGGTTCACACTGGGACGACTTGGGATCCGACTTGTACGCCCTCAAGTCGCCCCAAGTCGCCCCAGAAATAGATTCACATTGAAGTGAATGGGAGCGTCTTAATAGACACTACTGAAGTCGCTCCGACTTCAGAGCGTACTCCCTGTACTACTTTGATCCGACTTGGTAGGCGACCTGTACCATAGAAATCAATGGAAGTCGCCTCCAAGTCGGATCTCTCTGTAAAGTCAAGCGACTTTGCAGGGAAAACCCCTCCCTCCCCCCTCCCTCCCAGAGAGCTGATTGGCCACAGGCGAAGTCGCCTGTCATGGAGGCGACTTCAAGTCGCCTTGTAATTTGCTAAAGTCGCGTCGAAGTCGCGTCGAAGCCGCGTTGAAGTCGCCGTGCAAAGTCGCGCTGAAGTCGTGTTGCCCCAGTGTGAACCGAGCCTTAGGGTTTTGAAGACAAGCAGCCTGCAAGCAATCATAGCAGATGAATGTTTGAGAAGAAAGCTTTATTTTGGTAGAAAAGACTTTTCTTCACAATTCTCTACTGTTTTCCCAGTTTTAGTGTTGTTCCATCAATTTCTAAGTAGGCAACTAGCCACTTCCGGACCGCCCACTGTATATATACATCATTTTTTAGAAGATGGATATCTCTGTAACGGCAGCAGCTGCTGCCACAACCGAGGTATCCATCTTTTCAGCGGGCGGTTCCGTACACGATAATGGTGGTCTCTGCGGCGGGTTCGCCGCGAGATCACCGTTATCGGCGGCGGGAGAGGTGCCACCCCCCCTCCCGCTGCTCTCCTGCACCCTCCGCCGCTTATCGGTAGCGGAGACGAGTGAGGCCAAGATGGCCCCCACCCGTCTCCATACCATGTGACGGCCAGAGCGACGGCCAGAGCGACGTCATTACGACGGCTCCGCCCACTTCTCTTAAAGGCACAATTTTTTTGTGTCATTTTTTTAAACGACTTTTTTTTTTTTTTTTTTTTTCATTTTAGTCTAAATATGAGATCTGAGGACTTTTTGACCCCAGATCTCATATTTAAGAGGACCTGTCATGCTTTTTTCTATTACAAGGGATGTTTACATTCCTTGTAATAGGAATAAAAGTGATCCAAATTTTTTTTTTAAAAAACAGTGAAAAAATAAATAAAATAAAGTAAAATAAATAATAATAAAAAAAAAATTTTTTTAAAGCGCCCTGTCCCGACGAGCTCGCGCGCAGAAGCGAACGCATACGTGAGTAGCGCCCGCATATGAAAACGGTGGTCAAACCACACATGTGAGGTATCGCAGCGACCGGTAGAGTGAGAGCAATAATTCTAGCCCTAGACCTCCTCTGTAACGCAAAACATGCAATCTGTAGAATTTTTTAAACGTCGCCTATGGAGATTTTTAAGGTTAAAAGTTTGACGCTATTCCACGAGCGGGCGCAATTTTGAAGCGTAACATGATGGGTATCAATTTACTTGGCGTAACATTATATTTCACAATATAAAAAAAAATTGGGCTAACTTTACTGTTGTCTTATTTTTTTTTTCAAAAAAGTGAATTTTTTCCAAAAAAAGTGCGCTTAGAAGACCGCTGCGCAAATACGGTGCAAAAAAAAGTATTGCAATGACCGCTATTGTATTCTCTAGGGTGTTAGAAAAAAAACAATATATAATGTTTGGGGGTTCTAAGTAATTTTCTAGCAAAAAAAACTGTTTTAAACTTGTAAACACCTAAAATCCAAAACGAGGCTGGTCTTAAAGTGGCTAGGAATGGAAATTGGTGTAAATGCATGCTGGGTAAATAAACTATTTCTCAATGGTTATATTGATTGTAAACAAGTAAAGATAAAAGGAGGAAAATGTGCAGTAAGAGGGGTGCCAAATTCTAATCAAGTTATACAGCTACTGGAAATAATTATAAGTATCCATTACTGCTAGTTCCCAATAATAACAATGGCTATAAACAAATATTATCAACTATGATGTATTACACTATCAAGCTTTTCAATCCTTTAACACAGCAAGAAAACATCCAATCCTTTAAAAGTCCAAAACAAACTGTTGGCAAACGTCTATGGGCAACTCTACAGTATATAAAGACTGTAGAAAAACCCTGCCAATGGCTCTGTATATTAGCATTAGAATATTTTCTTGACACTTCTTCATATGCATTATGGAAGGCCATAATTTCCATTTTGCCATCTTTTTACAGCATACTCCCTAGAATCTCTTGACCCTAAAGTGGTTCTAAAGCCTAAACATTTATTACCTTAATGCAATCCCTGCATTAAGGTAAAAAATGTTTAGGTAAATGTATCCCCCCCCTAGGGTTGCCACCTTTTTTTCAAGTCAAACCCGAACACTTTAGCGGTGCACAGCAATTTTTGTTTTATTTATATATTTTGCTAATAAATAACATTTCTAATTGTATGAAGTTAATGACTAGCATTCCCCTTTTTCATCTGAACTCACAGAGTTACCTTTCACTGTAAGGGGGAACTCTGCAGACTCTGATGTAAGGGAGAACTCTGGAGATTCTAACATAAGGGATGCTCTGGGAACCCTGATTTAAGGGGAACACTGATGTACAGAGAAGACTCTGATGTAGGGGGAACACTGTGGCCTCTGGTGTAAAGGGGAACTCTGATGTATGGGGTGCTCTGAGAACCCTGATTTACCTTAGTGTACTCACTCAAAGGCAGGAGAGAGAAGGGGGGAGACTGCAGTCACAGACAGGGATGGATGGTAATCTCAATCGCCCCTTGGCAGTCAGCACCTCTCATCCAGCTGTATCCAAGGCTGCTGGACTTCAAATTTCCAGCCCCCACTTTCCTTTTCTGAGGCACAGCGCTGGAGATTGGAGTGTGACTGGGCAGACACAGAGGGGTAGGGGCGAGAGGAAGAGGTGCAGATCGAGCCCTCTCTCCTCTCCCCTGTGTGTGTGTGTGTTTGGGGGGGGGGGGGGTTGTTAGAGTTGGCTTTGGGCAGCATGAAACAGAGTGTAACAGACACTCTCAACTTAGACAACTGCAGCCAGCAACCCTACAGGGAGGTCATTGTCCAGTCTGAATAATGTGTCCGAGTTTCAGGCAGTGTGAAACCCGGGCACATATTTCCAAACCTGAACTGTCCAGGTGAATCTAGGTGGCAACCCTCCCCCCTACCATACTTACCTAGCTCTGTGCCTGCCTGTAGTGGCTCCCTCTCTTCTTCTTGTTTTCACAGGCTTTGATAAGGCAGTGGGGGGCACTGGTTCATGCTGTTGTCAGGCAAATTTTGTGTCAAGAGAGCAGGGGATGGGACCAAGTCGCACTGTCTGGTGTCTATGGACGCAGACAGTGTGGCTAGTGAGCAAGGCCACAGGTGGTACCCCAAAGGAAGCTGTTTTCTATGGGGTACCACCAAGAAGAATAGAAGTGGCGAGTGCAGGCAAAGGACCTGAGAAGAGGAGATTCGGGTCCACTCTGTGCAAAACCATTACACAGAGCAGGCGAGTATGACATGTTTGTTATAAAAAAAATGCTTCACAATCACTTTAAAGTATATCTAAACCCAAGTACAAACAAGCGCTGGGATGTGGTGGCTGCATTTGTTTTATTATGTTTTAGGCTAGGTACATTTTTTTACAAGTATAGCCACTTCCTTTTGATCCTGCCCAAAGTCCAGTGTCCTTGTAACATTCTGTGCTCTGAACTAAAATCTCAATGTTATTAGCATTTCCAGCCATCTTGTGTGAATTAACCACTTAAGCCCCGGACCATTTGGCTGGCCAAAGACCAGAATACTTTTTGCGATTCGGCACTGAGTCGCTTTAACTGACAATTGCACGGTCCTGCGACGTGGTTCCCAAACAAAATTGACGTCCTTTTTTTCCCACAGATAGAGCTTTCTTTTGGTGGTATTTGATCACCTCTGCGTTTTTTATTTTTTGCACTATAAACAAAAAAAGTGCGACAATTTTGAAAAAAACGCAGTATTTTTTACTTTTTGCTATAATCAATATACTCTTTTCCTCAGTTTAGGTCGAACATATTCTTCTACATATTTTTGGTAAAAAAAATCGCAATAAACATTTATTGATTGGTTTGCGCAAAAGTTATAGCGTCTACAAAATAGGGGATAGTTTTATGGCATTTTTATTAATAGTTTTTTTTTACTAGTAATGGCAGCGATCAGCGATTTTTATCGTGACTGTGACATTATGGCGGACAGATCGGACACTTTTGGCGCTATTTGGGACATTCACATTTTTACAGCGATCAGTGTGATTAAAAATGCATTGATTACAGTGTAAATGTGACTGGCAGTGAAGGGGTTAACCAGGAGGGGGCGCTGCAGGGGTTAAGTGTGTTCTAGGGAGTGATTCTAACTGAAGGGGGTATGGGCTACATGTGACACGACACTGATCACCGCTCCCGATCACAGGGAGCTGTGATCAGTGTCAGTGTCATTAGGTAGAACGGGGAAATGCTTTTTTACATCAACATTTCCCTGTTCTTCCTCTCTGTGAGACGATTGCGGGCATCCCCACAGACATCGAGTCCGCAGGACCCGCAATCACAATCACGGAGCTCGCGCGTGTTCCGGCGCGCACGCTACCACATGGTGGCAAATTTAAAGGGACGTACCTGTACACCCATTTGCCTGTCCATGCCATTCTGCCGACATACAGTCATGGCCGAAATTGTTGGCACCCCAGAATTTTTTCCAGAAAATCAAGTATTTCTGACAGAAAAGTATTGCAGTAACACGTTTTTCTATACACATGTTTATTTCCTTTGTGTGTATTGGAACAAAACAAAAAAAGGGAGGAAAAAAAGCAAATTGAACATAATGTCACACAAAATTCCAAAAATGAGCTGGTCAAAATTATTGGCACCCTTTCAAAATTGTGGATAAATAAGATTGTTTCAAGCATGTGATTCTCCTTTAAACTCACCTGGGGCAAGTAACAGGTGTGGGCAATATAAAAATCAGACCTGAAAGCAGATAAAAAGGTGAGAAGTTCACTTAGAGTAGGGTTCACACTGGGACGAATTGTCAGGCGACTTAGCCGCCTGACAAGTCGCGTTCCGTTCTGTACAATGGAATCGTTCTAATAGGAGCGACGCAAGTCGCTCTGACTTAGAAAAAGGTTCTTGTACTACTTTGGGGGTGACTTGAGGCAACTTGCATTGACTTCTATATAGAAGTCGTTTTGCAAGTCGCTGCTGCTGTCATGTGCAGGTCGTCTGAGGCAGTCGTGCTGCAAGTCGTGCTGCCTCAGTGTGAACCGGCTCTTAGTCTTTGCATTGTGTGTGCCACACTAAGCATGGACAACAGAAAGTGGAGAAGAGAACTGTCTGAGGATTTGAGAACCAAAATTGTGGGAAAATATCAACAATCTCAAGGTTACAAGTCTATCTCCAGAAATCTAGATTTGCCTTTGTCCACAGTGCGCAACATTATTAAGAAGTTTGCAACCCATGGCACTGTAGCTAATCTCTCTGGGCGTGGACGGAAGAGAAAAATTGATGAAAGGTTGCAACGCAGGATAGTCCAGATGGTGGATAAGCAGCCCCAAACAAGTTCCAAAGAAATTCAAGCTGTCCTGCAGGCTCAGGGAGCATCAGTGTCAGCGCGAAGTATCCGTCGACATTTAAATGAAATGAAACGCTATGGCAGGAGACCCAGGAGGACCCCACTGCTGACACAGAGACATAAAAAAGCAAGACTACAGTTTGCCAAAATGTACTTGAGTAAGCCAAAATCCTTCTGGGAAAACGTCTTGTGAACAGATGAGACCAAGATACAGCTTTTTGGTAAAGCACATCATTCTTCTGTTTACCGAAAACGGAATGAGGCCTACAAAGAAAAGAACACAGTACCTACAGTGAAATATGGTGGAGGTTCAATCATGTTTTGGGGTTGTTTTGCTGCCTCTGGCACTGGGTGACTTGAATGTGTGCAAGGCATCATGAAATCTAAGGATTACCAAAGGATTTTGGGTCGCACTGTAGAGCCCAGTGTCAGAAAGCTGGGTTTGCGTCCAAGATCTTGGGTCTTCCAGCAGAACAATGACCCCAAACATACGTCAAAAAGCACCCAGAAATGGATGGCAACAAAGCGCTGGAGAGTTCTAAAGTGGCCAGCAATGAGTCCAGATCTAAATGCCAATGAACACCTGTGGAGAGATCTTAAAATTGCTGTTGGGAAAAGGCGCCCTTCCAATAAGAGAGACCTGGAGCAGTTTGCAAAGGAAGAATGGTCCAAAATTCTGGGTGAGAGGTGTAAGAAGCTTATTGATGGTTATAGGAAGCAACTGATTTCAGTTATTTTTTCCAAAGGGTGTGCAACCAAACATTAAGTTAAGGGTGCCAAGAATTTTTACCAGCCCATTTTTGGAGTTTTGTGTGACATTATGTCCAATTTGCTTTTTTTCCTCCCTTTTTCTGTTTTGCTCCAATACACACAAAGGGAATAAACATGTGTATAGCAAAACATGTGTTACTGCAATACTCTTCTGTGAGAATCCTCTGTTCCTCTGATGAAGTCACGTGATGTGACGATACGCGCCAGGATTGGAGCACGGGAACTGTCACAGACTGACGATAGGATACGAGCTTGGCGCTCGTGGATGTTTTTTACTATAGCCTTCTGCTAAATGTAAGTGTACCATGTTGTTTTTAACCTAATAAACTGATTTATATACGGGTTCACGCTATGTGCACTCTCTTCCAACACTCCATATATATTCATCCCATTGTGACGAGCATTGAGGAAACGGGTACGGTTTGAGGACACCCTTTTGAGGTATACGAACTCGGCGTTCGTTGAATTGACGCCCACACTCATTTTACAAAAGTGAGTGCATCCCCCTTCTGTGTCCTGTCCCTTTTTCCACTTGGGCCGCCATGGAGTTATACTATATACTGTCTGCTTATGTTTTTTTATATACCATCCTGCACACCCACCACCCGAATCGCCTGAACTACTGGATGGGACCCTTGCCTGCTGGTGATTTGTTGCTGGATTACAAGCTGTTGTCTTGCAGCAGTAAGGTGAGCTGCTTGCGAGCACAGAGGTGTCCCCGCTGAAGACCTTTTTCCCTTCCCTGTGGCTTGTGGACTTGCCTTTTTGGAACTGATGACTCATCATTTGAGCACTTTGTACTACAAGGTGGTGGGACTGTTCACCATTTATTTATTTTCTTGGAGTCACTAATAAGAATTTGCCGAGTTACCACATATGTGCTAGTATGATACTAGCCCTTTTGCACTGAGATTTTTTCTTTTCTTTTGTTTCAGTATTTACAATATGTTTTATGTGCTAGCATGATACTAGCCCTCATGCACATGGACTTTGTTTGATTTATATATTTTTATTTGGTTAAATTTTTGTCCACCGAAACGCGTAGGTTTTCCATTGTGTGGTGTCAATGGAGATGCCCATCTCACTTGCTGGATTGCTGCTATTGACTAGCTTGATTTTATTCTGCTTTTGTGAGTATATTACCATTTGATGATTTTGCAATAAACTATTTTGGAGGTAATGCACTAGGCATTTGCGCCCCCTTGTACATGTTTTCACATAAGTAAACAATAGTCTATTTTTAGGGGAAAATCAATAAAAGCAGAACTAGAACGATTCAAGCTCAGGCTGACTACAGCCTAGCAGGAACACTAAATGAAAACTAGGGACACTCCTGTTTAGGATAAGATCCTTACACCAGTTTCAGGTAGAAGAGGATCACCATTTCTGCTGCAGTCCTTCCAATATCAGCTTTAGACTGTTGTCTTAACAAAATTACATTCTATAATAGCTCTTTAAAGATTACATTAAAGCGGAGTTCCACCCAAAAATGGAACTTCTGCTTTAAGTGTTTGTGACCCCCTGACATGCCTGACAAGCGTGGAAGGCCAAGCTGGACCACAAAGGAACAAAAATGATGGACCCCTATTACAGAGATCAAACTCGCTGTAGGTGTATATTCGCCTGTCTGGATAGCACCCACTTGGTTGTCCTGCTTCCATGCAACTCACGGACTTGAACTCAGGTGATTCGAGTCTGTTCCTTTGTGGCCCAGTTTGGCCTTCCACACCTGAATCACAGCCCTGGTGTTCCCTACATCTGAGGTCCGGTTTGGTGGTTACCTGTGTAGCGGGCACCTACTTTCATGTAGGTGACCTTTCTTCTAGCTTACAGTTTCAGGTAAAATTTAGTCAGGCTTGTACTATTATATCAGGCCTGGTTATTTATTTTGGGAACTTGGAGTGTTAGTATAGTGCAGGGTGTGGCCACCTGTGCTTGGACCCAGAGATGCCTTCTCTTTTTTCCAATGAAATGATTTTTTGGAGAGAGGTTGGACTTGGGATCTGAGTGACAGACAGCTTGTAGGCGAGTTCTGGCCAAGCATTAATTTGTTTGGAAGGAGGCGGGACTCTCATAAAAGCTGGTGTCACATGCTGCTAACAGTCCTTTTTTTTGCAGTAAGGGAAAGGCTTCAGGGAGAGGTTCCCCTGCGGGGAGCCAAGCGCAGTTCCCCCCTACGGGGAGGGAGGGGGGGACTGGGACCCGCAGAAGAGTTGATGACACCGGACCATATGCAGTCACAAGTGCCACTGAACGCCCCTATGGGGAAGAGAGCGTGCCAGATTGGAGAGAAGGTACAGAGAAATACTTATGGAAGAAGTAGCAACTAAGTGGACTACATCTGGGCAGTTGATTGTTTGTGAATGGAACATGGACTATCGATCAAGTGAGCGAAAGCCCAGGGGAAGGGTACTACCAGAGGCTGAGGGATGTTGGTATGCAAATCAGTGAGACAGGTGGTGTTAGCCTGTGACTTTGGGTTCAACAATGCCCCAGGATTCCAATCAGTCAAGCGGGAGGAATTATTCAGAGTAATCTCTTCTTTAGCTCAACTTGGAGGTACCATGCAGACGGAAAGTAGTGGTAAAAAGGTAGCGGTAAAACTCCAATTACAAATAGAGATACAGACTGTCCTAAGAAATTCTGCAGGTGAAGTAGTTATTCAGAGTGACTCTTTACCATATATTCTCTAGTAAATCTACTTCCGTCTTCCCCACAAAGAAATCATTGAGAGTGATTTCTTATAGTCTACATTGTGCTAAGTCTTTGCATGAAACAGGCAAAGAAAGAAATTACGAAGCGGTATAAGAGCATCTCAGAAAACCCCCTCTAATATCCCAGTTCACGTTGTATTAATAAAAGCAAGAGAAAACTACAATATGGACCGTTTCTATTTCTATTGGCTGCGATGGGCTAGGTGGTAAATATCATTTACGGATATAACACACAAACTGCCGCCCATGCGGGGGTAGGGCGCTACACCTGCATACCCCTTGGAGTCGTGTCTAGGAGTCCAGTTGACTTGCCGATCCCGGCACCCATGCCTCAATGACTCGTTGTCGCTGACATTCTAGTCCACCTGTTCCGGCAAGAGTAGATATACTTGCCCCATTTTTCGGATGAAGATGTACCATCCTTGATGCTCTCTATGCTGGACTATACCAGTGTACTCCATCCCTGATTAGCCACTATTTGACGGCTGACTTACACTAGTCCTTTTTAGGACCTTTATACTCATTGGACTTTTTCACATTTCCATTTTGTTTGTTAATTCCGTATGATTGATTCACATATCATTCATCTGCATATAGATACATATTTTTATTTTTCAGCGCTACATTATTTATTATTCACTATATATGAGCATTTAAAAAAGGGTTGTTAGGCTGCTTTCACACTGATCTACAGGTGCAACTGCACTGAGACATAGACTTCTGTTATATCCTGAAAGGTTTGGTGCGCTTTCTGGAAGTGCACTACGCCTGCAACATATAATAGAAATCTATGGCAAAGCACAGCTAACCCACTGGAAAGCTGCAGGTGCACTGCGCTGAACCTGCGGTGTGGGTGAACTACTGCGCATCAGCGTGAAAGCAGTCATAGGCTCCTTTATACCAATCAGTCTGATCAGGTCCTCCTGTCCGTTTTCTTTCTTGCTTTTTGTGACTGTGATTAAAGGTAGTAAGTAAACATCCAAAGGGGATTGGTCCCACCGAAAATGATTATCCTGATTGTTGTTTAAAATCTTCATTATGTTATTCAAAATAAAAAAAAACCCTGAAATTCTGAAGCAGTTCATTTCATTGTGGCCCACAACTGGTTACCAAATCACTTATGTGACCCTCACTCTCCAAAGGGTTGAGCACCTCTGCATTAAGCCGTGTACACACAAGCGGAATGTCCGACAGAAAAAGTCAGACGAAAGCTTTTCATCCTTTATTCCGATCATGTGTAGGCCTCATCGGACTTCTCTTTTCGAAAATTCTGACGGACCTAGAAATGGAACATGTTCTAAATATTTCCGACGGAACCAATTCCTATCGGGAAAAACGCTCATCTGTATGCTGTTCCAACGGGCCAAAAACGACGCATGCTCTGAAGCAAGTACGAGACGGAAGCTATTGGCTACTGGCTATTGAACTTCCTTTTTTCTAGTCCAGTCGTAAGTGTTGTACGTCACCGCGTTCTGGACGGTCGGACTTTGGGTTGACCATGTGTAGGCAAGACCGCTTGAATGGAGTTTCGTCGGAGAAACCTTCAGAGTTAATTCCGACGGCAAAACCGGTCGTGTGTACGCAGCATAAGAGTGACCAAAAACGACCTAATCCCACCTAATGCAACATTTGGGTAAAGATCATACGCTTTAGGGCTGTGATAGCATGCACTGCTGACCAATGTAGGTACTAGTTTAAAAACCTCTGTGCATCTTGCGCCTAATAAAGTGACCAGTGAGTGTATGTGTTGCACTGGAAAACATTAACCGCTTCAATACCAGGCACTTTACCCCCCTTCCAGCCCAGGTCAATTTTCAGCTTTCAGCGCTGTCACACTTTGAATGACAATTGCGCGGTCATGAAACACTATACACATATGACATTTTTATTTTATTTTTTTCTCACACAAATAGAGCTTTCTTTTTGTGGTATTTAATCACCTCCTGCGGTTTTTATCTTTTGCTAAAAAAAAACAAAAAACGAAACATTTTGAAAAAAAAAGTTTTTCTTAGTTTCTGTCAGAGAATTTTGTAATAGAGGAAGAAATTGGTGGCTGCACACCGGAGTAGCAAAAAGTCCCTTTATTTCTCTTCAATAAAACATGATATAACAACACATGATGGTAGCAGGTGCATCAGGTAGATGCGTTAGTGACATTGTGCTTATTCACAATGTATGAATAAGCACAATGTAACACTACCTGATGCACCTGCTACCATCCTGTGGTGTTATATCATGTTGAAGAGAAATAAAGGGACTTTTTGCTACTCCGGTGTGCAGCCACCAATTTCTTCCTCTATATCAGTGGTCATCAACCCCGTCCTCAGGGCCCACTAACAAGCCAGGTTTTATGTATTACCTTGGGGAGATGCAGACTAGAATACTGCAATCACTGAGCAGCAAATGATATCACCTGTGATGTATTTCAGTTATCTTGCAAACCTGGCCTGTTAGTGGGTCCTGAGGACGGGGTTGAGGACCACTGCTCTATATCATTTGCATGGCAGGCGAGCCAAGGCTTGCACCCGTGGGAGGAGTCCTCTCCCCAGCTCACCTGGAACTGCGTTTTTCTTTCAGAAAATTTTGTAAATAATATATTTTTCACCTTCACTGATGGGCACTGATGAGGTGGCACTAATATGCAGCAGGGATAGATGGCACTGAGGAGGAGGCACTAATATGCAGCACTGACAGGCACTGATAGGCTGCACTGATGGGCACGGATAGGCGGCACGGATAGGCAGCACTGATGGGCGGCACTCATGAGCAGGCACTGATAGGCAGCACGGATAGGCAGCACTGATGGGAGGCACTCATGAGCAGGCACTGATAGGCAGCACGGATAGGCAGCACTGATGGGTGGCACTCATGAGCAGGCACTGATAGGCGGCACGGATAGGCAGCACTGATGGGAGGCACTCATGAGCAGGCACTGATAGGCGGCATGGATAGGCAGCACTGATGGGCGGCACGGATAGGCAGCGCTGATGGGTGGCACTCATGAGCAGGCACTGATAGGCAGCACGGATAGGCAGCACTGATAGGCAGCAGGGATAGGCAGCACTGATGGGAGGCACTCATGAGCAGGCACTGATAGGCGGCACGGATAGGCAGCACTGATGGGCGGCACGGATAGGCAGCGCTGATGGGTGGCACTCATGAGCAGGCACTGATAGGCAGCACGGATAGGCAGCACTGATAGGCGGCAGGGATAGGCAACACTGATGGGCGGCACTCATGAGGAGGCACTAATATGCAGCACTAATGAAACGGCACTGATGAGGAGGCACTAATATGCAGCATTGATGGGCACTGATAAGCGGCATGGATAGGCAGCAATGATGAGCAGACACTGCTGGGCACTATTGGGGCTGCACTGATAATTGGAGCACTGATTATCTGTACAGGTCTCCCCTGTGAGGAAATGCCGCTGATGGGCTCTCCTCTCCTTACACTGTCAGTGTGAGGTGAGGAGAGATGATAAATGGCATTTCCTTGTTTACATGTGATCAGCTGTGATTGGACACAGCTGATCACA